>VCCN01005374.1:4119041-4131377 GCA_006491835.1 Architeuthis dux | reverse complement strand
TTGAAAGTTTCCAAATACTGGATTAAAACAGTGATTTCTCACACTAAGCTTAACTAATGTACAGAAAGAGTGGACAAGTAATAGTATGACTCTATATATTAGACTTCTCAGAAACAAGAGATTTTTGTTTAATCATTCCTAAAACAAAACTCACAAACAGTTCATTTCTATGTCAACAAAATATTCAAAACCATAATGTTATAACAATTGAATACTTATTTAAAAGATATGCATGATTTGATTGATATCAATTGTTAATAACAATTGTTCTATGTACAGAGTTATGGCCCTTACGTAGGGGCCGCTCCCTAATTCTGGTGAACACCAGTGGAAAACCAGGTTATGAAGAAAAGCAGTTTATAATAAACTGTTGTCTTACTATCGTTTGTCAGTGTGTCACTTATTATTTTACAGTTGGTAGCAGAGCGTCGATCAACAAATACAGAATGGCTTCAAAATTGCTAAATCCACCACTTCTAAACACAGAGAATTACGATTCCTGGAGGAAAGCAAACGGAGTGGCCATTTAATGTTTACCAGTGGAAAACCAGGTGTGTCACTTATTATTTTACATCAATCATTCAGTAGACCTGGACTATCAGATCATAGGGTGTTCCCTTAGGAAAGCATGCCACCATTTGCTGAAGATTATGTCATGTGATGACCAGCAAAACACCCTAATCTGATTATGTCCTCTCTCTTCTTAGGGTGTTTGAAATATTAGAACATTATGGCTGAACATGTTTATTGAAATCATTAGGACTTAAGTTACATTATTACAATTATTTCATAATTAGAAATATAATACAATCACTTCATGCATGACTAATCATCATATTGTCTTCAAGTATCAGATATTTATCAATTTCCAACTTTCTTCCTAAAGACAATGTAGTTATACTAGTAATCTAGTATGGCTTACGCACTGAAAAAATACCAAATTTTGGTCAAAATCAAAAGTACAGTTTGTATGCTAGTACAAATTTCCATTATGTTTTTATGGTAATAATTGGATGTAGTACCCAGTTATTAATATTCTTTTTTTTTTACTTAATGAATTAATCATATTTTAATTCCTCTCTCTCTCTCTCCTGCACTCATTAATTCAACTGTGCCTACTGCACATTTTAAAAGCAAATTTACAGTAAAGATTAAGATAAATGGATTATTTTCGGTTCATATAAAATGCTTTATTTCATCACACAACGTTTTCCAGTATCAGAAGAGTTGTAATAAAATTTTCTTTTCTTATAGTTATATCATCCTTTACATCAATGAAAAATAGCTAGTGGCTATTCTTTCTATAAATTATATATATATATAATAAGAGCCATTCTGTCACACTTATAGTATCAGTAGCAACCATCAGCTGAGCCTGTTGTTGACAGGCAACATCAGCCAGCAGCAGTAGCCAAGATGAGTGCTGGGCATAGGAAGTTAGAGTCGTGTCTGTCACACATGTTGACTTGAGAGGCCTTTATATTATGTTGAAAAATAAAATTGAGGAAAACTTTCTAGAGCCTGCCCTGGACCACACTGGAGATTCAGAGATTCCAGCCTTGAACCCAAGCCTGACTATCACTGTATATGATGCAGGACAATTTTGAGGGTCAGATTTTCTAAAAAAAAAAAGATTGTTTTATATACCACAGAATATGGTGATTAATTCTAACAAAAACAGATTTTTTTTTCATAAAAATGATAGAAAATTTCCAAGTCAATTCCATATCCTGATAAAAGATATAGTAATTCTATATTCATCGTCTGTATAAATTTTATTTTCTTTCCCAAACTATTCAAAATGAGTTATCTATGCTGAGACATGTAAGAAATAGTTTGGTATTTTTTATTGGCCAGTGGACTTCGACTGATAAGAACTGTTTATCCCATGTTTATTCTTACACAATACCCATAAAAATTCTTAAATAAAATCAATTAAAATTTCTAAAAAATGTTCAAAGTAATATCCCAAGTTTTCCATTAAACTAACCTAAAAAAAAATATTAAAAGCACATCACAACAAAGAATTCCCCCTTTTATGAATGAAAAATATAAATAAATGAGATTACACATCAATTAAGTTAAATTTATTGTAGAAAGGAACATTAAAGCATGAAATTGAAGTTTAAGATCTCATTTTCTTTTTCAGACGAACAAGAAAGGTTTCTATTAATCCTGTGCCATTTATTTGAATGCAATTTTATTTACTTTTATGTGGACAGAGGATACTTCTTTTTACTTCAAGTCGGAAGCTGAGCAACAGAATTTATCTTTGTGGATAGAGAATATTTAAAGACGCAAGATTGAACTGGTGCCAAAAAGGAAAGTGAAGTTAACATCAAATCAATCAAATACTTAAGCCACTGATCAGTTTCTGGCAACATATATGATAAAAAAGAAAAAGCACTAAACTAATGACTTTCCAAGGTTATTTCAGCTATTTTTGCTGACTACAACACTCATTTCATTCAAATGTTTGCTAATTTCATAATGGGCAGACTCTTCAATTCATTACAATAATACCAATTTAGCAAACTATTTAAGCTGTGATAGGGCTGTTAAACCCATATTTATGTTTGAACTTGAACTGATTATATCAGTTATTTTTAAAATGGATGCAAAAATCTATTTATATTCTTATCTATTACTAACCAGGTGACATAGTTATCATGTAACGGTGCCTGAGGCTACATTAGCTTATCAATGCCTCAAATTGACATATCCCGATTCTCCTGAGTCATTTAAGGATTCGTTTTACTATTCTGGTTGATGGGTCATGATAAAAATGAAAACATTTTCCTGTAAAGCACAAATTTAAGGCTTTAGACCGGGAATCCTTCCTACATCTCTACAGGAGCATCTTAGATTGCACTTCAGTGATATGGTCCATAAAGTTAAAGAGGGGCAGGCATACTCGTGAACAAGTACAGGCTGGTACAAGAAATCAAACACCTTCCCTACTCGGAAAGATTAAAAAGTCAGCAACATCCCATCAGCGAGCTGACCTCATTCAGACATATAACATCATCCATGGCATAGATGGAGTAAAGTATGACAGAAAAGGTTGGATATGTGGAAATAGTATGTTAAAAAAAACACCAAGCACACAAACCAGGGGACATAAATGGAAATTACAGATGCAACAGGCTTAGTCAGGAAACAGTAGAAGCACCATCAATAAATACTTTCAAAATCAGGCTAGCGAAGGATTCGAAAAATAAGGATTCACAGTATAACTACTGCTTCTCATTTTAAACACTAAAAACTTTTGGTTCAGGGTCTAATTACCCTAATCGGGTACCAAATGACCTATACTGAAGATCATTTTTCATTTATGATATCGACTAGCATTTATTCTTTTTCTGTAAAAGAAATATGTAAATTCTTTGGAAAAAATATAGAGATTTTTACTTTCTCAAGAGAAAAATTGCAAGCACAAATGTAAATCTTGTATAAAATCCAACACAGTAGCAGATCATTATAGTCAAGGTTTTAAACAAATCAGTTGTAAATATCATATTGAAGCATTTTATGACATTAAAGATAAAGGTTACCAGTTTTATAACTTACTCTATGTACCTCTATTGCTACAGAAATGAGAATGTATAAAAGCACACAAACAAGTTCTGATTCATAGATATATTAGAATTTGTTAGATTGAATAATATAAAGCATTTGGAAGATCCAGATCACTATATCTGACTTTCAATCCACTGCAATACAGCAATAGATTAACAGTTGAATTTCTAAAGATTGATAATTCTAGAGAGAGCAAAATTTAGAATATAACTGTTCTTGAAGATCAAGACATAATGTGTTAATGAGTACAAAGACTCAATGCAATAAGATGATATCAATAACTGAATGATTGTGTTGACAGTAGAATATGTTCGAATCAAAGTGAAGTTCTCAGAGTGAGTGAAGAAAGTTATATTAAAGATACACTGAGCAATAGATAACTTGTTTGTTTCACAGGCCATTGCTAGTGAATTTGATCTTCACTGAGTGCCTCTTTATTGTGGCCTTGTGCCAAATTAAACTAAACTTGGTAGATATCTACTACACAGAAGTAACACAAGCACACATCAGTAATATTTCATTGAATTAATATTAAAATTTTGATCATTTCATAACATTTTGCAGGCATTTTTAAGTAATCTTTGAAAAGGGTAACATTTAATAAGTCTACAGTAGTCCCCTCTTATCCAGAGGGGATATGTTCCAAGACTCCCAGCCGATGCCTGAAACAACAGATAGTACCAAACCCTATATATACTATGTTTTTTCTATACATACATATCTATGACAAAGTTTAATTTATAAATTAGGCACAATAAGAGATCAACAACAATAGCTAATTATAAAATAGAACAATTATAACAATATACTTTAATAAAAGTTATGTGACAGATAGAAGAATCGTTTTAACTGTAGATCTTAGCAACCTCAGCATACAATTTTTCTTTCCTTATACAGTCAAGAACTTTCACCTTTTCACTTCAAGGGAGCATTTTATGGCTTCTCTTTGGCTTATTCAAATTGCCAGCATCACTTCTCTTGCACGTTGAGACCATTATTAAGTAAAACTTAAGAATTGTTTATCGCTAGGTTTGACCACCCCTAAAAGAAACCTCAGAAAGCAAAACTGCAGATAAAGGGATAACACTGTACTTTGTTATCTATTGTGAAGATAACATTATATACCTTCTGTAATACTTAAGGTTATCTTGTACACCATTCAGCTAAATTGATATATTATTGAAAAGAACATAACAGATGAAAAACTTTAATTTGTAGGAACACTATTAATCAATAACATTTTTCTTTTTTTCTTCTTTTTTTTTTATTATACCTCAGATTTTCAATATTTACTGATAGAAACAATTATGCTATAGATATGAACATAAATATTGATTTTGATTTGTGTGAAATGAAAGTAAAATCAATAGAAAATCATAGCATCCACCTTGACCCAATGATACTCAATTACATTATTAAATGAAAAATGTAATGGTCAATGTTTTTTTGGCAATGTAAACTCTAGTTTTTTTAACCATTATGAGGACTGAATTCAAGTCATCAGTATAATAATGTATTTTCATTTTATAATCATATGAATAAATATCACATTTTAGCCTAAACTTTATTTAAAAAATAAAACTGAATAAAAAATATATTAAATGAAAAAAGGGAGTAAATTCAAATATGGATAATTTTTTTTTTGGGGGGGGGGATTTAGCTATAGTGAACATATTGAATAATTCCAACTTTCAAGTTATACTGCTTTATTTAAATAGTTCTTCAAATGGTTGAACACCTTGTTAGTGAGGCAGTTCTAAAATTCTCTAAAAAGGATACTGGATGGGAACAACATACTCCCATTCAACATTCCAAAGCATACAACAGTCAAAACCATTTATTATTCTGTTTATGATTGAAAGAAAGTCTAAGTCAACTAATCCCTAAAATTACCGATGCATCTAAAAGAAGAAAGAAAAAAAATATATACGGCACAACCTTTGTGATTTCTCAAACTAACAGCTTACTGGTCCATATTTAGCATTTTCAATTTCCACTAATTCTTTTTCTAATTTGTTTTGGCATCAGTTCATTTAGATCATATATATCACAATGTCTTAAATTCTTTTCATGACATTTTCTTTACTCTTCAATTAAAAGACCACATACAGTCCTCATGTAGTATCATACTATAAATATAGATATCATTTTTAAAGAATATTTTAGTGCAATATCCATGAATATTTAGGAGATTCATTACAAAGACTTTGGAAATAGTTCTGTTTCTTCTTTAATCAATTCTTTTAATGATCAAATTTGATTCCATTTTCCTGTTATTCTTTTTGCGTAATTACAACTGTTTGAAGATTTTGTTCCCCCACACTGATTTAAAAAATATGCACACATCAATTGCTGAATAGAGAAAGAATTTAGTTTGCAATATATAAAAAAAGAGGACAATGATATTTAGAGAAGCCTCAATCTATTTATCAAGGAACACAAGAAGAAATATCTGCATTTAGAATGATGAACTGCCATTGAACTACATAAAACTAAACCTAAGATTAAAAAGGTATATTGACAAAACAACTGAAGAAATGCACCTTAGACTTAGAATATAAGTAATTTAGCAGTGAATACTTTCTATTTGCTATTCATCTTCCCAAACACCATTTGAGCTAAACATCAAATCAATCATATATATGAGGAAGTAGAGGTCATGACAATGACTGCCTATGAACAGAGCTGGTGCTTGACTAGTTTATAGTCGCCTATGTAGACAGACTCTAAACCAGGTTGACCTATTAAATACAATAGCATTGGAAGGTTTGATTATAAAGACCAAGTATTTAGCTTAAGATAAAGCACAACTGTAATATATCTTCCAGAAAAGAAAATATATTAAAAAAAACAACTGTTTTTAAATAGCAACCTTTTGTACAATCAATGTTTATGATCCAGCATTTTAAAAAGGGAAATAGTATCTAAGGTATATCAAAATTCCATCAGAAAAAGTTGAAAATGTGACAGTGCTTACGCAATCATAAACTAAATAGAAAATTGAATTAACAACATAAAGATAACAAAATGAAGTAGCCTTTAGATTAAAGACTAAATAACTCATTCCTTGTATTTTTAAATAATGTAAACAGCTTTAACTACATCAAGTAAAATAAACTATTGTTCTATTTTTCTGTGTAATTAGGTCTTGAAAGTATTTAGTAAATGATATTCTACTTCTACAGGTTACTTTCCACTGATGTTGAGACAGAGTAACAAAAATACTGACTATACAGAAACCTTTTTTATTAATTTGGACTTTATCCAATACTTCATTCAATAAATAGAATTAATAATAATAAAAATTGCTCTATACAGAAACTAGCTGAAAACCACCCTATCAGGCGGTTTCAGCTAGTATGTATATATGTATATTGAACAGAAAGTTATGGTTCAGTTTAACATTATAGTTACATTTTAAATAGAATCCCCCCTCTAAAACCCTTAAAAATATTTTCTGAAAACTTTAAATCCTTCCTCTAAGTCCATTGAGTATGTATGCCAAATTTGTTTGGGCAGTGCCAATATTTGAGGGGCGACAAATAATAGACAGAGCCAGTTGTTTTATAATAAATTAAATAGAATAATAGAATGCATATATGTATATTGAATGGAACGTAAGGGTTCAGTTTCACATTATAGTTACTTGTAAATAGAACCCCCCTCTCAAACTCTTGAAACAATGTTTTTTGAAAAACCAAATTGTCCAAATTCTTTCCCCCCAAGTCCACTAAGTATGCATACCAAATTTGGTTGAGCTGCACCAATGTTGGGGGGTGGATAGACAGAGCCAGTTGTTTTATATAAATATATAGATTTGTTGATCTTCAGAGTCAACCTGTAACAATATGAAATATCATGCAGTGAAATTTCAATAAGCAAAATACTTGGATAGAATTAGGCATGAACTGATTTTTTAATCACTAAGGCTTTTGTGCTAAGGACATCAAGGATCAAAAGTTTGAAGAAAAAACAGTATTGTTCATGGTAAACAACTTGCACATTTTTGTGATAAAACAAACTTGGATAAAGAGAAAAGATATAAAGATCTATATCATCTGAAAGACTTTATTTGTTAAGTCAATAAGAAATATCTTCAGGCAAAACAAAAATTCAGGGAGTTTAGTTAAATTGATCCTAAGATAGCAAAAGCCCTATTTTTGAGATAATGAAAAAAATATTGGACAACATAATTGGTTCTTTTGGTTTATTAAGTTAAAATCAAAGTAAATCTTTTTTAAATTTTTAACATGAACAACATATTTAGTGTTTTGTTCAACTATTTTCTGACATCTTTCAGGCAACTTCATAGTTCCCTGCTCACAGGATTTCTATCTTTCCCAGCAGAGAACTGCTCTAGGTGCCTTTTGCAGTCTTCCAGGAATTCTAATTATTTTCATTAAAATAATTCTCCAAGACCAGAATAAATGATATGCAATATCTGATGAATATAGCAGATGTGAGAAAACTTTCCAGTCAAGATGTAACAATTTTTGCCTGGTCACCAAAGAAACATGCAGTCTAGTGTTCTCTTTAATAATTCCGGACAGACGCTTTTTGTTGCCTTCAATTGGTCTAATTCAGAGAAGTACTCTAAATCAATCGTTTGGTTCTCCACCATATACACAGCATTACCTTGTTTGGATGAAGACCAGTCTTTGGTATGATTAGTGGTTTGCTTGCTCAATGATCTCTTGCATTTCATGTTCAGGTTTGATTGGTGGCCTAAGTAAGAGGAACCAAAATATCTAAGTCTTACAACTGTCAGCCTGTACATTCTGTGTGAAAATTGCAACTATGGGGAAAATCAGTATAACGAAAGAAATGAAAGATTATCTCTCAATCAAAAAATAATTACAGGATCCTCTCCAAAATTTAATCACCTCTGCCCCATCACGAAATCTCATTATAATTCATTGAGAACTTTAGGAGATACTGTGGGGACAGACAGAAGCAAATACAGAAATGTATGAAAAAAAACTGTCGAAATATGTCTCAATCAAGAGCAATTCTTAGATCCACCCCAAAATAGAATCACTTCTTCCTTACGATGTGGCTTACCTTTCCATAAAATTTCATTGACATTCATTGAGAACCTTTGGAGATATTGTGGGGACAGACAGGAATGTCAACGCCGCTAGAAAATCTGAATGAAAGAGATATCTTGTGGACAAGAAAAAAATGGGCGATAATATGTTTTGGACATATAACTACAACGTAGGGGAGGTAATTGTGCATGAATACACTCCCAAATCATTCCTTTGCCCATTTTCCACCCTTCCAGAAAACCTGAATGAAATTCATTGGGAGCTTTGAGATATCTTGTGGACAGAAAAAATGTGAACCAACAAACAGATGCGATCAAAAACATATACCTCTTTTCAACTTCATTGACAGAGGTAAATAAAGCCAAAAATGAGCTTTAAGTTTAAGACATGGGAATTTTAAAACACCTTACAATAAATAATAAGATTATTTGGCACATTTCTTTACCTCATAAGATTTCATCATATTACTAAAGGCTAAAAAACATGCTAAACAATTTCTTTAAATCTAGAAATATTATCAAGTACTTTTCCTGGAAATAAATCTTCAAAGTAATAAGAAATAAAACACCTCAGTATTTAATATTACACAAGACATCTAAATTGCTGTTCTGAGACACAGCATTTCATTCTGAATTAATTACTTGCATTATATTTTGCAATCACTATAGATGTAAATTGCTTTACTCAGACAGACAGGACTTTATGAGGGTCATATCCTCAACTTTATAGCTGCTAAATTAACATGAAGACCCAAGAATGAAGTACAAGAAAAGAGACCAAATTTTAAATAGCTTTTCTTACTATGATTAAACACAACTTTTACAGATTGAGTGTTGGATTTAATTTCTTGCTAATTTAATTTGGAACATAATTATTGGTTTCTGAAATTTAAATACTAAAACATTTTTCATCAGGATGTAAGCCTGTAGTTAAAATAGTTATTTTTCATGTTACTTTAAGAGACACTTAGTTAAAAAAAAAAAATGAACATATTTTTTATTTTTAACAATCTACAACTGAATTTAATTTAGATTTTGAACATCATGAATCTTCTTCATGAAGAACACTCCAAAAGCTGAAAAAAAAAGAGACAACCTAATGATAACAGGGCAGTTTATATATATGTCCCCAAAATTCATGTGGTTACCATGGAGACATCACTGTCGTGACAGCTTAGGCAGGCGTAAATAGTGGGAGACATTAAAATCTTCATCAAACTTAAGGAAATCTTTGTAACCAGACTTATATTCAAAGTGTAGAAGGAAATCTTTTATATACAAAGCTAATTTATATACAAAGTAAAGTTTCAGTAAACAGGTCCTTTTAAAGTGGATATAGCATGTTAGTAGATTATGTTACATTAATGATGTTTCTTTTTAGCTAAAGTTATAGTCTATACATGAAGTTAAGAATAGAATGTTTTTAAGAGATGTAAATCATTATTTTCCTCCAGGTTTTAAGGCCATAGGCCCCATCTAGCTGGGAATACCTGCTCTCCAGGCGGGTATTTTCAGCTAGTACAATGTAATGCGAAGAGCAGGAAGTATGAAAGAAAAGCACAAAGACAAGAGTTGCATGCAAGGAAAAACAGGGAAGAAATGAAATCAGAGAATTCAACAAAATAGTGGTCACGCTAATAATGGAAAAAAGACACCAAAAGTTTATCATTCAGAAGTGGACAATAAGTATCTGCCAAGAAATGCTTATTGATTAGCCAAAAAGCTCATTTTTAAAAAAGATCTAAGATAACTGGAAATATAAAAGAGACAGCATTCAATATGCCAAAGAAGTGAGAAGAATTTTTTATTCTTATTTTGTACAGAGTAATTTGAAATAGAAATTCTTGAAATATCCAGATTTAGCTGGAGAAATCTTTATTTATAACGTTTATTTATCACTGGTTGAGTTTTATAAAAATGAAAGATTAAAAAATAGGAAATTATTCAATCATTTTGTAAGGTTAAATTACAATAATTATAAAGAGGAAATCAAAGTGTTTTCAAAAGCAACATGTTAATTGAATTGTTGATAATCTGACAAAACACGGCTAGTTATTAGGATATTTGCAATATTTACAGTAATTAAAAAGTCATTAAATAATAAAACTGCTTGAAAGGAATCAATTTTGAATTCACTTTTGATGAAAACAGCACAGACAATTTCCTCAATACCTTGAAAAAAATATGAAATAAATTCCATCTATGATAAATAAAATAAAATGATGAAGGAACAACCTAAGAGTTGAAGATGCCTCTGAGGATGCATGTGTATACTTGCACATGGGTACAATTAAACTAATGACCAGGAACAAAGAATATCCATGTAAATGCACATTTCATTTAAGATAAGGTCTTTATACTCCAATGGGAGTTGTCTCTTAAGAGATAAATGTGCTTTACCTTAAAGTCTTTAAACTTCTATGAGAAATAATTGTAAATTCTAAAAATCATAAAAGAACAGAAGTACATAGATTGTAATGAAAAACCTTGGCTCGACAATGCTTTCATCATTTGCCAGGAATTGAAAAACTTTACTTCATTAACTTTTTCTTTAAATGAGAAAAGTAAGTTTAAGAGGTACACAAAATGAATATTTTGGGGCTGAGCATATTGATAAAGGTTCATGAAATTTGATGTAATCACTACTCCAGAGTTTGCTAAATTAGAAACCTTTCTAAATAAGCAAATGATTTTTTTGGCACATAGCATTACTGTAGAATGGGGTAATTGAGAATGAATTTAGGCTATATAAGGTTCTATGGTTCACCAAAAGTTAAGTTAATGTTGAAAAATCTTTATTTTCATCACGCTTACAAATTAATTAGTTTTTAACATATGTATTTTATAAAATATTCCATAATGTTGGTAGAAAGGATATGGGAGCTACTCAAAAATATGTTCTCAATTGCGCCATGGTTGGGACAATTGAGAACATATTTATTCAGAGGCTCAGATTTTTTAAAAACATCATTAAAAAGAAATATTTGAGAACAATAATTAAACTACAACTAATATCTTTCTATCAAACAGATTTTTCACCAATTACATTTCTAAAAATGACTACATTTGTATAACAATCTCTCAGTTTTTGTTACATGACCATATCCTCTCCATTTGTTATACACACATCAGGATTAGTTGGTTGCTTAAAAATTTACATTAGTGCTTCTTCCAGGTGGAACTTCGGACTTCCTGTAATATATTTTCCACTCCTGAATACTCTCCTTAGATACAATCTTGCCTACATAATGTACTGCTTGTTGTTTATCTACACAACTCTCAAACCTCACAAATACAGTCACTGGGATGTAGATCCCTTACTGAGGTATCCTGTTCCACATCATCAGCATCTAATGAGTCACTGTCACTATCGGCTTCTGCAAAATTAAAGGATTTTACACATATCTTTGGTCTTGTGACACTACTTGATGGATTTGGCTCTTCCGAGTCAGCAAGTGACACATCCCTACCTGCTACAGCATTCACTTTCTTACTACGAGGTGCTCTCTTCATGATGCTAGTCTCTCTTATCTTGTAGGTATTTCAGAAGAGTTTGACTCACCAAAATAGTTTTAATTAAATTGTAAGGTTATTCTCATTTGCCCTGTCATACTGTTCTCAATTGTCCCATCCTAAAAATATGGTCAGTAATTGTAGAAGTAAGATGTACAACGACACTGGAATGATATGTCAAATTCCGCACAAAAAGG
>VCCN01005374.1:4083880-4113584 GCA_006491835.1 Architeuthis dux | reverse complement strand
ACATAAACAAGAAAATACTGTGCAACATAATGTTTTTGATATATTATTAGTACAATACAATTGCCAAATTACTTAACTATTGCTGTCATTTTTTACGGCAAGGGGTAAACTAGTATGATTAGAATAGCTAAAACCAAAAGCTAGTAATCTCTAAATAACTCAAAATGAGTTAGCTTCATTATCTCAGAAATATATTTCACAAATTAAAATGCTTCTTTGAGTGAAATAATAAACTGCATTTACTCCTATCTGAATTCCCTTTGATGCTAATCTTTAGGTTCAAACTGAATAGCATTAAAATCATTTCCAATCAATTTATCAGCATTTTAACCTTTCCATTATTCATCAAAGCTGCCAGAATATAGTTTTTAAAATGAGTATTGATCAAATAATCTCTGTTATTTAACAAAAGCTTTGAAGTTGGTTACCTTCAACTCATTCAAAAATGTTCACCCAACAATTTTAATTAAATGTCCACTTTAACGTATTAAGTCTGGCAACTGTTCAAATAGCGTAAGAACAAAAGCATCTATAAAACAAAATATTGTGTTACAATTGTAATATATTTAAATAAAAACATCAGTAATGTATTATTTGTCTATCCCACTAGTTCAAATTTATCTGGTAACTGCCATAGATAAAATGGTTCATCCTTGAATATCAAATGTAAATTAATTTCCAATAAGAAAATCTCACAGGCTTAAACTGTGTTCTTATATGATCTCATTCAAAAGTAATAGTATCAAGCAAACCACAGTAATATTTTATCTTTAAGCTTTTTGGCAATATTCTCAGGATCAATACAATTCAATGTATTGCATCCTTAAGTTGTAAAGGCTGGAAGTTGTCCATTTCAATTACCAACATATACAGAGAGAAAAGGCTTTCTTAGCAATGAAACATAATCTCTATCAAAGTTTAGTGAAGATAAATAAAAAAAAATATAATATTAATCACCACTACCCACAACACTGGTGTATTGCTGGGTTTAGGTTATTTATGTGTTCTGACATTTATATGTATTTATGTATCCGGACTTCGCCCAGCCCTAACTGTTCATAGTAGAAACTTGAAATTTTACACACACACACACACACACGCCCCCTCAATGAGTAGGAAAAATGTTTTGTTTTTTTTTTAAATTTGCCCCCTAAATAGATTTTTAGAGGGGGTTCAATATGCAATGTAAGTTTAGGCTAAATTGTTCACTAGTTTGTGCCCGCTTGTTTTTTGAAAATTCAAACCTTTTTTAGTGATTACAGCTCAATCTTTTAATTGCTCACCCCTACAGAGCATATATGGATGGCAGTGGTTCATAATTTCCCATGGAATGCTAGTATTACTTTGTTGTGTGCTATTTTCAGTCAAATACCTGCCAAATACAGTCATTCACATTACTTAAAACAGTTGAATGAAAGATGGTTGATTATATCTAAATACAATCCTACAAACATGGTTTGAATAGAATTTTGAGGTAAGAATATGTCAATATAGTTTGCCACCTCTGCTGTTGATACATTTTTGTCACAATTCCCCCACTCTCTAGGCTTATCTCTGTCACTGTAGACTTTACTAACCTACCCAGCTGTCTCTTGTGCCGGAAGAGGGGGCTACAAGTTTACATAGTGAAATAAATCAGCTCAGCGATATCAAAGGCGCCGACACGCAAACAACTGGCATTGTCAATTTCAAATAGGACAAAAAACAATGAAATTTTTTATTTAAAATTTTTTTTTAAAAAACGTCAATGCTATATGTCACTATGATAGCAAAATATATGTGTCCATTTCACAATGGATTATTATTGTGAATCAAGCAACTCCTAAAACAAGTGAAAAAAGACGATTTTCCAAAAAAAGAAAAAAACGTTTTTAGAAGGTGGCTACTGTAATACACATGTAGATTTTCAAGGCTATGCCAAAACATATGACCAGGATCACTGAAACGGATGGACAGACAAGTAAAAAAGGAAGAATACCTAACAACCATGTTTTTTGGTCGGTGGATTCTTTTATCTAAAAATTAAAAACAGACTCTTTTCTGAATTTCTTTGAAAATATTTTTATTTCTTTTAGCAGAAACCTAAACTTAAATAAATTTCCAATAATTGTAACCATTACTATTTCTCTTCTATCAAATTCTTCATATTATATATTATTCTGGAATAGAGAAAATGCAATTCTTATTCAATATCTCTTGAATATTCCCTTAAAGTCACCCCATATTTTTCCGGATCTACATTAATATCATTCCTGATTTTCATATTTTTATTAAATTGTATGCCTTCAAGTGGTTTCATGTCTTTATTGAGTTCTTGTCATAAACAGTCTAGACTATCAGAATAAGACAGTTCTAGTTGTATTTTTGGCTCTGCTCAACCCAGGACCACACAGACATGCATAACATACCAGATACTTTATAAACTGAAAAGTAATTGAAAAAAGAACTCCAGCAGTTGCCCTGATGGCTTAGTCGTTTTTATTTATAGCCCCCCTCCCCCCCACCTACCATTGATACTGAAAACTAATTTTGCAGTTCTGAAACAAAGTAAAGAATAGCCTAAGTAGTTAGTAAATCAATATTTTTACGTCTGGTAAAAAGGGTATACAGTGTAAAAATTTTGTTAACATTTATTTTGCATTAAGAGAGGAGAAAAAAAACAAACCAATATTTTCCGATCATGTGGAATGGTTATATCATTTGTAAGAGGCTGAAGAAAGTAGAAAGTGAGACAGAGTAAGGATACAGCACAATGAATTTACAAGACGTCAACAGAAAAGTAAACAATAAATACTGGTTGTAAAACAAATCACTAAAATATGAACCAGAATATATGTTCAATGAAACAAGAAAACCTTTTTATTACATTTTTTTTTTTAATGTGCACAAAATTATACTCTGGCCAGTTTTTCCAATTTGAAATTTTATAGCTCTATAAAATATTCAAATTGATCATAAATGAAAACCAATAATAAAAGATTATAACTGATATTATTGATTATTATTTTTATTATACAATAATACATATAATCTTGGATTAATTATTGATGCAATGCATAAATGTATTTTAGAAAGTGAATAATGTCTCAATGTAATATCTCAATGGAGAATTTTATGATAGTAGAGATTCTAATGATTGGGGATGATATATCCTTGTTCCAACAAATGACCATAAAACTATAACCTTAAGTCTTCCGTTTTATTACAATTAAGTATTTAACTTCAAATCATCTTGTACTACCATTCTACTAAAGTTTCAACCAAACCAGAAGCCTGGTCAAAGTCTGTCAATGAATACTACTTCTATGATTACCTAAACAGTTACAGTGACATTATTATAATACTATACTGTGTTAAAATAATATTGATGACCTTATGAATGCGAAACATAGAAATTAACAAAAGCTGAAAACCAACTTAAAATAGCAGAGAGCCATGGAAAGAGCAATGCTAGGAATAACTCTAAGAGATAGAAAAAGATCAGAGGGAGGACTAGTGATAAGGATATTATACAAATAATTAAGCAGCAAAAATGGAGATGGGCTGGTCACCTAGCAAGAAGAGATGACAATAGATGGGGGAAAAGACTAACCAATTGGTGCCCATGGGGCAGTAAACGCAGTAGGAAAATACCAGATACAAGATGAAGGGATGAAATAGAAAAGTTTGCCGGCAAGAGGTTAACACAATCTAGGTCGTCATGGAAAGAGATGGGAAAGGCCTTTGTCCAGCAGTGGATTTATAACGGCTGAGGATGATGATATCATTTTTAAATTAGATTAACATGGTCACTTTGGATCATTTATGCATTAAAAACAAGAATCAATGTGGAATGTTATAAACAAATGAAATATATCTAAATAAAAATAACTAAAGTTGTTTTAAAACAGACCTGGATATGTAATAATTATACTACAGATGGTATATTACACACATTTAAAATATTATGGGACTATTCATAATTCTTTGAGAAAATAATTTCTATTTATATTTTGGTTTTCTTCATTTTAAAGAACTCTAATGATTCACCGTAGGTTACTCAGATAAAAACTGTACATTAAATATCTTGTATGGAAAAGTTGAACATTACTCTTAATTTGTTAAAATATTTGAGCAAAATAAAAGCTATTTTGGAGATAATCTTGATATTTCATTTTTATACACAAGTTGACATTGTTCTGTGCAAAATTTTACCATAAGGAGGATTATAAATACAGATAGCACATTTATTAACCATTAATCAAGATAATAGCACATTTATATTCAATTATTATTTTATGTCATCAGATTAAAATCAATAGTTCAAGTTCACATCAAATGCTCTAACATAAGATGCAGTAGCAGCCTTTCAAATTTATCATATAACATTTGATTATTACCAAGCATAATTTCAGAAGTATCATTTAACCTTACTCTGGCCTCATCTCTTTTTCAAATCTGTGAAAAACATTTTTGTTTTCTTCACTAATCCAAGAAAGATCTTTTAGAATAATTTCCTCATTTATTCTTCATATTCCAGAAGATTCATCAATTTATCCTTCTTTTTATTTTGTTAAAGAAATTACCAACATCTATAGTACAAATCCTAATTTTGATGAAATTACTTTGTCAGAATACTTTGCAACAACTAAAGTCAGTTTCAAATTATATGATATTTTAACTAGTCTTCTAATGGATTAACTACTTTTGTACTAATTATTTTATTAATAACTGCTCTTCCTTTATTACCAATCAGACAAAACTTTATTCCTTGAAAAAGAAGAGTTAATAAAAAAAATTCAAGAATAAAAATACTCCAGTTAATGAATATTTGTAACAATTGCAAACATAATATATATTTAAATATTGTTTTGAAACAATTCTTCCTATTTGATTGCTCATTCCCTTTTAAGTTTCCTAGAAAAATGACTTTATTTTAAAGTAAACAATGAAAGTTTTTTTGAATATGACAGGATTGCATACCATCTTCAACATGGTCTTTAGCACCTAAACCAGAAGCCTGGTCAAAGACTGTCAGCAGAATATTACTTCTAAGATTACCTAAACAAAAACTAAACAGTTTACAGTGATATTATTTAGCATAATACTATACTGAGTTAAAGTAATACTGATATAGTTATATGTATATCATTTTTTTTATGTAATCAACAATTATAATAACATAGTCTGTAGCCATTTTGGATCATTTATGCATTAAAAACAAGAGCAGAATGTCTAAACAAAAGAAATAATTAACTAAAGCTGTTTTAGTTTGGGTACACTAATTTTTTTATACATGACAAAATTTTAGATCAATATTTAAAAAACAAACTTCCTGGATATGTAATACTTACACTATAGACTGTATATTATATACATTTGAAAATAGCATGGAACTATTCATAATTTTTTAGAAAAGATTTTTTATTTCTGCCAAAATGGAAAGGTTTCATGATTTTGTCTTCTGACTTTTATAAATGATCTCCTCACTTCCTTATGTAATTCCGTTTTCAACATTAAATTTTTTGTGCTTTTCTATCTGCAATGCCACTCGCAGATTTTGTAGTCTATACCTTAAATTGATCATACTTACCTTGACACAAATACTTTATCATTCTACAGCAATCTTAAAGCCTTCATGCTCTGCATAGCCAGCAAAAATTATGAAACAGCACCATAACTATTGTAATATATTTAGTGGTATGGCTTAGTTCCACAGGCTGTGTGACAGGGTTGAACGCCTGCCTGGTCAAATGAAGGTGATACACATGGACAAAACTAAGTCATGTGAGCCGTTGACACAAGAGAGCAGACCACCAGGGAAGACAAACATCTTTGGCAGCCTGGCCCCGGGCAGGGCAGTTGTCACCCAGGTAGCCTTTCCATACCGTTGAAATAATCAGACGAAGTATACAAAAGAAACTTTGCTCCTTGTTCAAAGTCTCTTTCTCTCTCTAACCAAAATTCCAAATAAAGCGAGAACTCAACAACCAAAGAAAAATTAAATATGTTTGAGTTTTATTTTAGTGGTCCTACCACTAAGATGACAATCACCGGCCTACAAAGAAGTGTGAGGTTGAAGCAGTTCATTACATTGGTATCTCAAGAAGAAAGAAGTAGTTTATGGTGGATGTTGTTGTGTTTCAAAAAGTGTTACACTGCCGTTTCAAAAAATGTATTTTATAACACTATTCAGGATTGATTTCTACAGGGAAAAGTTATAGTAAAACTGAATTTTTTTAATTAATTTTTAGTGATATGCAAAGCTATCAAATAATACGAAAATTCTTATAAAGTAGTTCTGAAACCAGGAAAAAGTAAAAGGTAAGGGCATGCCCAGTAAACAATCAATAATTTAAAAAAATAAAAGGCATCAATAAATTTTATAAATATAATACACATTGATAATTATAATGACACTTATTAGTGAGAGCCTATATTTGCCCGGAGTCGGTGTGAGCGACTACTAAACGAGCGTCCCAAATCGTAAATGTGAATAAAGAAACGAACTTCGTGCGGGGATCGAACCCGCGTCCACCTTGGAAGCCACCTTTACGCGGTGCTGTTCTACCACTGAACTAACGAAGATCACACACTTATTTTTTAATATTTACATTAACACGGCTAATGTGTGACCCATATTCCTTAAAATACACATAACTCAGGTATTAATTGTCCCATTTAGATAATGTTTGTGTCCTTACCCCTGTTTTTGGGGTCAATCTTTCAAAAGTTGTGGATCAGTCTGGACTGTTTCATCTTGGCTGATAGAAGTTTTCGACCTAAGTGTATTAGCTTGGTCTTTCCTTCGAAAATGAACATTTTGCCCGACCATTGAAGAAATGATGGTCTCTCCTTTTGTCACCAGTTACACCACTTGAAATGCTGTGAAGTAATAGATCTTCAGTGAAAGGACCATACATTTGGAGAAATGCAAGAATTTTCTAAGTGTCCTTTGAATCCCGCTCTAATCATGCTGAGGTGGCTTCCCTGTGCTGGTCACTTGTGTTGTATAGAATGCCTGTCAGTTCTTGCATTGCAAACTTTATTTCTGTACATGCTGACATTGATAAAGTCCACACCAACTGCTAAACCTTATCCATCCCTCTCCCAGATGTCTTGATACTTCGCATGAGCACCTGCTCTATTACCAAATCTGTTGATAAGCCAGCCCAGTAGCGATCACTATGTCTAATCACATGGAAACCACCTATGAATTTTCTGTACACTTCAGGATGGGTTGATGGGAGCTCTTCCATTTGTTGCAAGTACGAGTATGCAGATTTTGCATGGAGGTTGTGCCCTGCTGCTGCAAAATATGGCAATATTTTCCTGGTAGCATCACGATGCAACTCCCAATTGCCTGTGCGCTCGGTCTTGACAAACGGTTAAAGAATGTCAAGGTACTGAATCCAAAGTGTGGCTGTCCGCTGATCAGCTATCACAGCCTTCATGTACAGATCATGGAATTGATATGTTATTCATCCCACCCCCTCCTGTTTTGTTATTTCTGTTGTTGATGATGTTACTGTATAGAAAATATATGAGTGGCCATGCATGATAAGTGCCCAACAAACCATTTTTAAAAGTTGATATTTTCGTTATTTTTAGAGCTACAATTCTCAGTTTTTTTATTATTTTGAAGCTTGAACATTCTGCATTATGATTCAAAGTGTCCAAGCTTCAAAATAAATTTTTTTAAATGAGGATTGTAGCTCTAAAAATAACGAAAATATCAACTTTTTAAAAATGGTTCGTTGGGAACTTATTATGCACAGCCACTCATGTATGTAATTGACACCTGTTGTGGGAGACCAGATAAGACAGTTAACGGGTAAACATCACAATATTTTATGTGCACTCAAAAATACAGGATTATGCAATTTATTGTAAATTAACACCCCAAACATACTCAAAATAGGGTGGCAAGATTTTTTTCTAACCTAACCAAACTTTCCCAAAAACACCAGGGAGATGTAAGTAACATATTCATACAAAACTATTTTCATAACATTCTCAAAGTAGCAAATTTGAAATGTGTTTGATTTAAGCCCTGGAGCACAACTGACTTTCTGTGACCTTTTGACCTCTCCTGACCCTAAATGTTATCCAATCAAATGTTAATACATATCATTTTAAAGCTGACATTCTAACAAAAGAAATGATGGGTATGTTGTTACTATTGAGTCTTGCAATCATGAAATATTAACAATAACATTTCCCTACTCCTAACTTTTTCGATTTTGGCAGTTGTCAGCTTAAGTCTAAATGGTGGTCGTTAACTCCTTTCCACCAAGTTGATCTCAGGAAACTTTTCATATGTTATAAAGGGGACATTCATATAATCCATTGAAGAACCTTAGTAAGCAATTGGTTTGAGGTTCACCCAAAACATCAGCTAGATTGACCGGACTATTTGGGGAAATCATGAGTAATTTCTAAATTTATCATAGGTTACATTAGCAATAGTCTATCTTCAATTCGTTTACAGAATATTTTCAAGTATTTTGTTAATCCTGTATTAACCAACTAGAAACTTTTTGTGCAGTTGAGAATGTTAGGAAATGAAAACTGTATATTTTTATAATTCAGGAAAAAAAAAAAAAGAAATAACAAAGCATTTATACACATATATATTTGTATTACTATTACTGATTTTTAAATTTTTACATGCTCAAAGGGATCAGTTACTTAAGTGTAGGCTTCAAATTAAAACTCAAGATATCAAAACCTGTATGCTAAGTTAACATTCTACCATCAGTATCAAGATTTCCAGGCCGAATACACCTATCATTAATAATTTTTTAAAGTGTTTCTCAGTTATTTTCAAAATTTTCATACATTAAATATATTTTGGGGGTTAATATTCACTTTTGTTTCTTGTTTTTTCAACCAGGTTAATAAAAGTGAATCTTAACTCCAAAAATGCATTTAATGTATGAAAATAACAGAGAAACACTAAAGTTACTTTCCATCTCAACTATTTTATTAAAAAAAATATACAGTAAAGTATATTGTCATATCCGAAGATTAAATGCTCAAAGAAATTAAGAATTATTGCTTTAAAAAAGTTCAGTTTAAAAATTAGTTTCACTAGATATGAAAACATTTATAAAATATTGTTTAAAAACAATAAGTTAAATGGAACAAGATGAAGTGACCCTGTATTTTGACATTCTCATTAGGAAATAAATAAATTGAATCAATAGAAACTAAGTAGAAATCAATATTTGAACTTGTACATATAGCTCAATCAATAAGACTCTTTGGTATTTTAATACAACACAAAGATTTAAAGTAAGGTATGATCCTGAAAGATTAAATGAATAATAAATGAAAATTTTATAGTAAAAACACCAAAAATATGGCTAAAATAAAAGAATAGAGAGAATTAAAAAGAGCTATTGAAGAATGAAAGGTGTACAAGCAACTGAAGGAATATTCTTTCAGATCTTATATTATCAAAACAAAAAGTATTGCTGGATAACCTTATCACCGAACCCATTAAGTATAAAGCAAACAAATAAAATATAGAAAACAATTCATAATTTCCACTGAAGAATAAAATAATTATAAAAGATTTTAATGACAAGACTTTTAAAGGGCAAGTAATTTAACATTATCAAAAAAGAAAAAATCATCAATGAATGGCATTTAGTACAATAGCATGCAAATAAACCTGATCAGCAAAACTTGTTGAAAGTAGCAAAAACATTTTGAGATTTTCAAAAGCAGAATGCAATGAATTAGAATGAAAGGAGTTTGTAATAAAGCCAAAGAAATGAAGAAAAATTAGATCATAAAAATTGAATTTAGTTAATAATAATATATGCATTTATAGAAAGTGCCTTTTCTATATTTTATATAGTTTATTTTCATTAAAAGAATTGATGAAAGAAAATATACTGAATAAATTAGACAGCCAAAAACAATATATATAAGGAAAATCTTTATGAAAATATTCAAAATGGACTGTTGGTTGATAAAAATATCAGCAAACCATTTTCTAGTGTCATTAAAAGCTTAAGTCATTCAGTTCAAAAATCAACTTCTATTGGGACATTCATTTATATTTTTTTAAATACAATTGAGAATAAACAGTTGTATTTAAATTTGCTTTGAGGTTTGATACAGCATTTTTGTCATTTTTTATCGACATCAATAGTTTCCTGTTTCCTAGTTTTCCTGTTAGTAAAATATAAAGCAATGTCTTTTTTTTTAAAGATTTAAAGAAATTTGTAAAAGAGAAAAAATATTTGCTGGTAATCTAACTAGGAAATTTAGAAAGGAATTCTAAAAGCATAAGAAGAAAATACACTAAGTACACCAAGTTAGTTTATTACTTTTGTGCATATTTAAATTGATACAACCCCAAAAAGTTTTTAGCTTACAAGAAGAAAAATATACAACCAAGCAATCTCACTTGTTCTCATCTTCAGAAGATTATTAAGGAGCAATCACTAATCTGATTGTTTGAATACAATCATACAACAGATTAGAGTGTGGTTAAGCTGATTTCATCCCACAGTCCTAGCCAGAAAATGTTTATACAGCAACTTTCCTAATCATTTTTATTCATTCAGTATGTTTATTGTATAACCATTTCATGCATTCTAATTTTTAAATTTAATAAAAGCCTTTCTAGATTTTAATTTTTTTTTTACAAATGAAGTTATCAAAATCTTTGTTTGTATAACCATTTCATGCATTCTAATTCAGTTTAAGGGCCAGTTTCTTGATTAAGTTGCACATTTTAGCTCTGTAGGTGTCTATCAGGAGGATGCACTGCTTGTAGATCCTTCTTTTTAAGACCATATTCTCTCAAATGTGTGTGATTCACAGCAAGTAAATTTGTAGATGAGAAGTGCTTCCAAGGATCATATTGATTTTTCTTGTTTTTATGATCATATAAGAGCTGTTCACATCCACAGAGCAGAACAGCGTTTTCTGTTAGCATAGGTTCACCTGGGTTAGACTGTTTTCAGTCTATCCACTGACATATTAAATTATTATTAATAATATTATCACTTTTACGAGCTGAAAACCAACTCAGAATAGCACAGAGAGCCATGGAAAGAGCAATGCTAGGGATAACTAAGAGATAGAAAAAGATCAACATGGATCAGAGAGCGGACTAGTGTGAAGGATATTATACAACTAATTAAGCAGCAAAAATGGAGATGGGCTGGTCACCTAGCAAGAAGGGATGACAATAGATGGGGGAAAAGATTGGTGCTCATGGGACAGTAAACGAAGTAGGAAAAGGCCAGACACAAGATGGAGGGACGAGATAGAAAAGTAGATTAGCACAAGATTGGTCGTCATGGAAAGAGATGGGAAAGGCCTTTGTCCAACAGTGGACATAACAGCTGATGATGATGACTATTATTTTGTTACAGCAGTTGTTATTAATGTTTTCTTTGTAAAATCTTTTGACTTTAGAACGAATAAAACCCTAAAAAAAAGAAAAGAAAGAATTAAAGAATTACAATCACTTCCCAATGTCCCAACTATCATCCCAGTAAGTGGTGGTTGGGTACCTAAACAATAGATAAACAGATTTGTTATATAACCATTTCATGCATTTTTATTAAGCATCAGGGTGGGGGAGAGATTCTTTATAAGTTAAAACTTAATAAGTAGATGCAGAATTATTGGGGGTTTTTTTTGGGGGGGGGATGATTTGGATCTGGGCTCGAATATGCTCAGGCTGCTATACTGTCGGGTCACTCCTCTGACAGGGGTAGCAGAACACCATAGCCAGCGCACATCTGCTTCTGTTGGAGTGACCAGGACCTCTGCTTAAAGTTGCAGACAGCCGTACTGGCACGAGGATCTGTGATCAAAGTTACAGGCAGCCTTGTTCTCCTTCAAAGAGCTGGTAGAATTCTATAGCATCCACTCCTATTCGCGCCATTCCGGTGGCCCAATAGGATGTACACCCTTGGTTTAAAGGGTAGGGTCAACCCTGGGCAAGTCGCACTTCCCCTTAAAACTTCACTGCCCAGACTGGAGCACACCGAACCCGCCGTCTATGGTCCTGCTTCTCTGGATTACCCTCCAACAATCTTCATTCGCGAAGGTAATTCATTCATTCATATATAACTGTTCAAAACCTGCAACAGTGTTTATACAATTTTTGACACCATTTGGCAACATTTGTTTCTGTAATAAAATTATTTGCTTTCAATTGATTATTCATTAAAATTTTCGAAACAAAAATAATCATTGCATCAAAAATAAAATAAAAAAATATTGTCCAAAATGCAATATAATTCAATGGGAAAAAGTTATAAATATATATATGAAGTGTATATATTAGTTATAAACACTGTATAGTCTGCTTTCTTTCTTTCTTGTACGTTCTATTTTTTTATTTCGAGAATTTATTTTTTTAAAAAAAGGAATATGACATAGTGTGACGTAAAAAGAAAAAAAATATTCCTCTTTCTTCACCCACTCTCTCTTCCCTTCCTTTCTCATGAATGCTTTGAACCTTTCAAATTTGGTCTGAAAGAAAAAGTTTTTGGCATTCATAGACGTGTCGACGTTCATCGCGGTAATAAAAATATGGTGGAAGTGGCAACAGGGTGGATGTGTTAAACTTAGTGTGTGTAAGAGGTGGAAGTGTCAGGTTGGAAATAGGATATAAAAATGAGAGAGAAACAGATATTGATAGTTCCATGTACAAGAAGGAAAAAAGTATGATAGGAAGTTAATGAAGGAGGTAGAAAAAAAATAGGTAATAAGGGATGAGTAAGGAAGTTGGTCGAATGATAGACATGTGCATATATCTAAAGGTAAGCAGGTATATAAACACATCTTTATGCAATTATGTTTCATGAAAGAGTGGGAAAAGAGAAAAAAATAAAGGCAGGAAGAATGGAAGAAAGAAAGTGGAGGGAATATCAGAAGCGTAGTTGGGGGGGGTATTTGAAAGCGATCCCCGGGGGCCCCCAATGGAGGCCAGGGAGGGGGCGTTTTTAGTAGAAATGCAGTAGGTGAACTACAAAGCTTTATGAATAGTAGTCCGACTACTGCATTTCTACTGACAAATCTCACTAAATGTTGGAGAGGGCCCCTCAAGGAGCTGATCCAAGCACCCCGGGCCTCCATTCCCCCCTGAATCTCTACCTAAACTTCTGGAAATAGTAAGAGCAGACAGAGAGGAAATAAGAAAGAAAGTGGAAGAGAGGAAGAAGAGGTGCATTTTGATCAGCTTAATGATGTGCAAATGTGTACCTACATGTGTTGTTACAAATATCTACCCCTTTAAATAAATATATGCTCATCAGCCTTAAGATATTTGTGCAGTAATATTAATATTTGTTTATTTTCTTCCTATGAGTTAAAACAGGTAGGTCAAAAACAGAACTGTACTAAACTCAAAGGATGGAAAAATGTTCAGCCATGGAGGCATATAAAGGGATGTTGCACAATCTTGAACCATCAGCAATAAAAAAAATGTAAAAAACATAAAAATCATAGCATACAAAGATGTGGCATCCAATCTTAAAATAACAGCAATAAAAAAAAAACAAGATGACCCATAAAAGCAAATATCACTGGGAAAAGCCATTGCTGATCTGACAATAAAGCTGGTATTCCACTATAAAAATTAATCTTTTTTCATTTTTGAGTAGATCCAATATGTGCATAAATATTAATGTGAAACAATAGTAGATTGCAAGTGTGGGTGAACAATAGTAGACTGCAAGTGAATTCCTAGAGTGATAAGCTGTTAATGCATCCTCTTCAACAATATGCCCAACTTTCTCAAGTCAACAATTATCTAAATAAATTTCCTAATGTTAACTGACCAATCAAGAGAGACAATGAAGAAAATATCAGTGAAATTAATCACAGCATTTGCATCAATAAGATTGTTTTATTAAAAAATGTTCTTAGCCATATTAAGGAATCATACAATAGATAGAACTATGGCCAATATAGTATCATGAATCGATATCTAACTAATAAAATAATTGTGATAAACCAAATTTATACCCTACTCATATCTAAATACCTTCAACACATATCTGATTACTCTTTCATGACTAGATCTTGACATTTTTTTAAAAATAACCTTTAACTTTTTGTTTGCTCAGGATTTCTGTTTAACTAAATTGTTTGCTCTGATTGCTGTATAACGAATTTAAGCATAAACCATTTTTATTCATTTCACACATATTTCCCTATTTACCTTAGCTGTGGATGGAACTAAATCTTTTTCTTAGCATATCATAGTCAATTTTGAATTACTAAAAGTATTGGTCAGTAATACTAAATCTCACTGAAGTGATAACTAATTTATTCTGGAATAAAATATTAATCACTTGAAAATGACAAAAGTATGACTTATTAAATTAGAGACAATGCTACCTTTTTTAATAGTTCTTAATCTTTTCTCTTGAAAGTTTTAATTTTCCATGAAAAAGGTAATAATTTATAATATTTTATCAAATTATTCCATTAATGAAAATGTACTTTTCAAATATATAAATCACTTTAAATTTTAATTATTTTTTCTTGTTTCATATACTTCATCTTGTCATTAACAAAGTTTTGGCTAAAATTTATTCAAAACATAAATATCACTTTGAAAAATAAAAACAACCTCACAATCATAATCAGGGACTCATCAATCTTTCTGCAGAGAGTAAATGTACTTTCTGAATAGTGAAATCCTATATCTGATTAGTAGCTGAAAACCCACCCATAGGCCAGGTCTTCAGCTAGTTCCTGCGGAAGGCCTAATTTTTTGACCAGATAAAATCTAGAATATTATTCTACTTGTTCCTACCCGAGATAAGTGATCATGGATTTGAATTATGTAATTATTGAATTATGAATACCTTATTTGAAAAATCATCACCATTATGAATTCTTGGATTACATTTTATTTAAATATCGGGGAGATAAAAAATCCAAAAACTTTTAACTTCCCCTAGGTCCGCTGAGTATGCATACCAAATTTGATTGGGCAAATCAGACTTTTAGTATTATATAGAAATAAATGACAGTTCTCACTTTTTTTATATATATATATATATATACACACACAAATTTTATTCGCTACAGATTGACCATCCGTTTCATTGTCACAGGCAACTCATCAGGTAAATGGTTTAAAATCAAAAGCACAAATATATATATATATATATTCCTAACCTTTTCATCACATTAAGTTTGATTAAATTACCAGTTTTTAAACCAGCATTGTACATTACCTGATTTGAAAAATAACTGATTTTGTACATCTCAAATCTTGAGTATATTTTGATTGCAAATAAAATTCATGAAATACATAAAACAAAGTTAAAAATATCTTCATTAATAATCAAAATGCATACTTCTCATGAATTAACTTGTTTTCATTAATATCTTTAAATAAGGATTCAAAATCTTAGTTTTATAACAGATTAATATGAGAAGGTTAGCATGACCATTTTCTTTTTTTACATAATACTTTAAAGGAGTCTCATAGATGAAACTTAGTTCAAATTAAGAATAGTTATTTTAGAGATGAGATGTAATATGCAAGAGTAAAAACTTCTTTTTTTTAGCAATGTGCCAATATTGTTGATATGTATGCTGAAGAACACCTGTCAAATACTGTGTAAATGATGTTTGTGAAACTGCTTAAAATGTCTCTCCTTAAAAACTTGCCAAAAACGTGCTTGGCCAAAGGTGCAAGAATTCTGAATTCTAGCCTATTCTTGTTGATATACAAGGTCATTCACTTTGCTGTGCTGTTTCCTCACAATATTTTTTACTCTGTCAAGATTTTAGGTAAAGAAAATCATAGCTATACAGAAGGAGAAAATGGAATTCTACAGCTTGTCTTTTAGAACAGCATAAGTGAGAGGCACCTGACAAGAGTAAACCAAATTCAGGCTCACGGAATAGGTAGTAAGTGGCAAACTTGTGAGAAAATGACAGTTGCAGATAAATACCTTCCTACAATGATGTATGAGTTTTGCTCCCTGAATGTCAAGCCATTCATCCAGCTAGATTTAATAAGGCACAAGAGAATGTGGGTCTTTTTTTCAACTTCTAGTCGTTAACTGATATAACAGAGAGGTTGCAAATTAATTCCAGCCTTTTAAAATTTGTACTTTTTTTGAAATTTGAAAATATAAAAATTACAAAATAAACAATTATAATAATCGTTGTTGTTACTTTTACTATCGTTATCATATAATTTTTAATGATTTCAAAATCTAATCAACACGATTACTGGATATTTCTCAAGGTCTGCTTTCAATTATACGGCCCTAACACTTTCATTCAGATTAGTTCATTATTTTTAAATAAATAAATTTCAACAAGAATCTGTCTCTTAGTAATTTCAATTTTGCATCCCTTTTCAACTACCTTGTTGTCTAAATTTTCCCAGCAAGTTAACGTGCTTTGGTTTGCAAACTGTTAATATTAAAAGAAAGAAAATTTATTGGATGGCTAAAAAAGTTCTTTTCGTTGATGTGTTTTAAGCTCTTATGTGTATGTATCGTCGATCAGATGCAAGTCAATGTATGACTATAAATTTCATTCAAAATCAAACATATCAAAAATTACCTGATATTATCCCATTTATCAAGGTTATAGTATTCCAGAGAGGGAATATTTTCTTTTTCAAGTGTCTTCAGGATATTTAATATGATTGCTTCAATTTCCTTCAGGACATCATGTCTACAAAAACAAATACAATTTTGAGTTTAACGTTCATACAACATTTATTTTTTTAAATATATTTTAAGGAAAGTTTAATAATTTAAATGTTCTTAAAATTAATCAAAAAATAGTTTTTTTGCATTATTTTGCTTGCACTTTGAACTGCTGACATTCATTATTTGATAGTTCAATAAGTGATGACATGCCTATAAAATAAATACTTTATCATCTCTTGAATCCTATATCAACACAAGCTTTGTCAGACATTCCGTGAAAAATGAATGAAAGATTTCCTTAATGAGTTTATAAGAAGATACTGCTTTTGTCCATAGGAAATAAATTACACTGTCAACAGTTCCTGAAATCATTAGACTGTATTCAAAGTAAAATTAACTCATTAATATCAATAAAAATGCTTGCCATTCAAAATCAGTGCTGTGATTGGAAAGAAAGAGTTCAAACTACAAAAGGAAGCACTAAACAGCTTCATAGCTCGCACGCAGAAGGTGCCGGGTTTGATTCCCAGTATGAATGAAGAGTATGGAAAACTCTTCATTAGGATAAATTTCCCTGTGCACTCAGCAACCAATTGAGTACACTTTAAGCTGTATGATTAGGGTGGAGGTATCCCTTCGGTGGACTTGCATCTTGCCAAGGGGTGGTCATAAAAACTTGTAAGAATAAAGTCTTGGTCTCGACCAGATTTGAAACCATGCAAGGATCACTAAGCTGACACATGCAAAGGAAACCAAGACTTCATCACCGGCTGTATATACTCCAATGGGAGTTGTCTCTTAAGAGAAACAGCTTCTCAGGGAATTGACACCTTTTGTACTATTCTTATTTTATCTTCCATGTGTATTTTGAGATGTTGTGGGGGAATTGGAGATGGTGGTCAATGGCTTGGTGAATCACCTCTATTATTTGTCATAGTAGTCACTTATAAATTTGTAAAGTTAACAATTTATGGTTCAAACTTGGTGTTTATTCAATAGCTGTGAAAAGCAATAGTTAATGAAGGAATATTAGTGAGTTATCTACACTGAAGCAGATCATCAATTAAATATGATATAAAATACTAAATAATCACAAATAATTATAATACTTATATATATGCTCTTTAATCAATTTCAGATATTATGATTTCTGTAAACTATAAATATTACTGGCCAAGGAGGCAAAATGTCTAGTCAGCAAGACTTAACAAGAATCTTTTTTTTTAAATTGATCAAAACACTGCATTTAAAATGCAGACTCTTTGTCCTCCATTTCACCATGAAATAATTATAATCTTTAGATAAACTGTTCAAATATTGATTTGATTCTCATTCTTGATGACATTTATTGTACAAAAGTACTAATTATTCTTTCAAAAGGATATAAAAACCTGTAATTAATCTCATCTAAAATATGAATTTAACTCAAACTTCACTTGGAATGGTTAAGAGTTAAGTATGAATAGTTCAAATTCCAAGTTCAAGAGCTTTTCAGTTTCATCTATGTTAATCAGTAACTTGAATAATCCAATGTATATTCATGTATGATCAAAAGTATTTAGATGGCGTATCAAAAACAGAAAATGGAGACAAAAATATAAAATCTATTAGTTTTATTTTAGTATCTGCTATAGGGTGGCCATCTCCAAACTTCCAAAAAGGAGGACACTCTAGCCCAGGGTTCCCAACTTGGACTGACGCACTTGGACCTGTTGTTAATGATGAGTTGTAAATATATAAAAGTTTTGTATAAAATATACAAAATACTTAGAAGTATTGTTGATTTTTAAAATATCACTTTAATATATGAATGCGATTTTGTAGTAGTTTTTGTAGAAAGTTTTCTGAACAAAATTGGCCTTCATCAGACTGACTGACACTCTTCCACTTGTTGATAACGTGACTCTACACTGCGACTCATCAGCAGTATTGACAACAGCAATAAGTATAATAAAAATACATTAACAGTTAACAACAGTTAACATATTTTTATTATATGTAGTTGCCATTGGCTTTCACTTCCCACTGTTCTAAGTATATCTGAGGTAATTTGAATCAGTTTTTCAGTGTGACCCCCCAAAAAGGAGAACAAATTAATGTCTAGCGCAACATCATGCCAGACAGTTGACAGAGTGCTTAAAAGCTGGACATCTGGCCACCCTAATCTGCTAACTAGTCAAGAATCAAAAACTCAATTAGGAAAAGAACACTGCATATAAGCATGAATTATGAATACTGATGTCAGAGCTGGTTGTAAACAGCAAACAACATATGAAAAAACAATGACATGTAAAAAGAATGTTTAGATAATATGAAGTACAGCAGATCTAAAAGGTACTATTTGTCTTTGGGGATTTCTTTCTGTCTTTCAGTATTTTCTCGATCAACAGAAAAAACAGACCTGATCTGGCAGTAGCTCTGTTTTAACATCTTGCGCTCATCATTTTTTGCCAAAGTTTCCAGATTTTCAAACTATTAGTTATTGTTTTGGATGTCTACTTCACAATATAGGTAAAAATATGAAACTTAACCTAATTAAATAATCTATATAGAATCTAAATAGAATGAATGAAATCAAACTACATTTCATTCATTCAATTTTTACAGATAAAGCAGAAGCAAATAATACTGCAAATCAATGTAGATTCTATTTTTAAAACTTCCATAGTCTGGGCACAATTGGTCTGTTTGAAAAATGTTTTAGTTTTATAATTAGATTGATCCTCTTTAGAAATGCTTTCAGAATTGGTATATAGATGCCAAGAGAATCAACAATAAAAGCATTTAAAATGAAATTACTCAGTTTAAAAAAAAGGAAGGAAGAGATTCTAAAAGAATCCTTATTTCTGAATATTAACTTCAGTTGTGATTTTTTAATACATTTTTATCTATAAAACTTCAGAACTCACACTGAAATCTGTCATTTCTACTCATTTAAAAGTGTACCCGATGGTTGTTAACTATTCTAAGTATTGGATTCATTCTTCAGTCATTCAGCTAAATTTCATTTTCTTTCTGTGTTTGATCACCCATTTAACCCCATTGTCAACAACAGACGTTAGGTTCATGCTCTTTTCGTAATCTTCTGTTGCAATGTACATCAGATCTTTGAAGTTGCTCAGGGGTCAGTTGGGTCGACTTGGCAATTTACTTTATCTACCATTCAATAATCACAAGCTGTTTTTATAGTGGCATGGTCTTCTTTAAAGTATGTTTTATTTTTATTCATGATACAACTAAATCGGTGAACTTTTTGCCTAGTGGCAAAGTTAAGATATATTTGATTGCACTTCTAAAATGGCTCGCCTGTTTGATTTAATCTAAAACCCTAAAAACCACTGTTATTGAATATTTCTACTCATGAATATTATTATTTCACCTTTACCTATAATCTGATCTTGTTATACCATAAAAACAAGAACATAAGCCATTACTTTCTGATCATTTTTTGAGTGCAATTAATATACCAGAGCAGTTTTTTTCATTTCCTAGCATAGATCAACTTTAGATGCTATATAGGAATCAAATATGCACTTGACTAATTTTGATATTTCAAGAACTATTGTTTAAACAAAAGCAGATTTATTTTATTCTTTCAGTGAGTTTACAAAAGAAATAGAATGTAATCTTTAGAACAAACAAAGAACAAAAGTGCTTCTCAAAAGAAACATGAAAATAATGTTGCTAGACACATAAAAATAGAATATTTAAATTTAATTGCTGCATGGAAGAAAGGGGAATAAAGAGAGGTGTGGAGAGGTGTAGCATGGAACACGGAATTGGCAAACAGAGTTAAAGTTTTGGCTGCTTATGTTAACTTTGCACTAATCCCCTTAGGAAAGGCATGAATCCACTTCTCCCTGAGCTATGGGTAAAATAGCCTTGCATTTGGAACCTTTTGGTTGGGCATCGGGCCAGCACCTTAGCCCTGTAAAAAACAACAATTGCTACAGAAACAATGGACAAAAACCTTCAATGTAGATGCTACAATAGATCGTTCAAATGGAGATAAAACCCTTGCCTAATATTCCTTGTCGCATTATTTATTATTACTATATGAAAGAAAGATGAAAATAACTGCTTGCTTAAATGTCTTTCATCCAGCACTTGTAACCTGCAATAGGAACATTTAAACATTTTCTTTGTTCCCTTTTTAGAATAAAATTTTCATTCATTTTTAAAAATTCTGCATATTTTCATTTTGCTTTTCAATTGTTTGAATATGGTATTCTTTTCTTTATAGTCTGCTGACTATTATGTACTTATTAAATAAAAGAAGCTATTGTTTATTTATCAATAAGCGATTTCTATAATAACAAAGGCAACATGGAACAGATGCAATGAAATTAATACCAGTGTGTTGTTATGTACATTATAAAAAAAAAAACTTCCAAAAGCAGATCTGTTTCATAAATAAATTTAATAGAACTGCAATTCTGCATTACACAACAAACCTGAATTTTCCTCCATTTTTATTATTGCGTTTTTTCATCACAGAGAATGTTATTCACAGCTTGCTAATAGATTATCTTTCTTGTCGTGTTTTTACATTCCAAAAAAGACATTTAAGACAAGCAATTAGATAATCCATTTCCTCTGTTAACAAGAGAAATATAGTTATAAGGTAGGCATCATTATATGCATTTTCAAAAGAAAATTAAGTCTGTAAATCTGGGAAATAGGTTTAGAAAGTAAATTATTTATAGCAAAAAGTAAAGGTTGAAAAGATTACTTTTGCAGATCAGTAGTGTCGGCAAAGCCAAACAAATTCCACTGAACATAAGAAAAAATGAAAAGTTCAAATTAGTATTCCAGGACAAATTTTTTTTATTCCTTAGTAATAAGTTATCTTCAATTTTAGAAGTTTATATATTCATGAACTTCGTTAAATTCTGTTAGCTAAAAATAGTTTTAAATAATTTATACTCGTGACAAAATTCATCTCATCCCAAAATCTTTAGAACTTGCATACAAATATGACAATAAATTAGATTCCTAATAAATTGCAAACATAACTCACTTATGTAAAAATATTGATTTAAACTCATTTTTTTTACAAAACTACAACAAAAGTTATTGTCTATAGTTTTGAGAAGGGTCATTAACATTTTTTTTCGGATGATTGAACTACTTTTTGTTGTTTATGTTGTTAACACAATGTTTCGGCCGATCCATTCTACGGCCTTCTTCAGGTATACTATCCAAATGTAATGGTGGTAAACAGACATTTTTCTCTCCAATGATTGCAACGCTTATAACATGTTTTTCTTTCCTTTCTCTATTAAGACTGGATTAGCAGAACGGATACAAAGGGTCTTTAGCCGTCTAAACATCCGGGTGACTTTTAGTAGTCCTTACACCCTTCGCAAATTGCTCACTAAAGTTGGGCTGCCACAAGACACGAGTCTGACCAATAACTGTATTTATAATATTCCCTGTAAATGTGGGAAGAATTATAAATGGGAAACTAGCAGGCCTCTCAAAGTCAGACTCGAGGAACATAAAAAAGGCCATAACTAAAGGCAAAATAGAAAAATCTGGGATGGCTGACCACATCTAGAGAGAAAAAGGCGAACACTATCCTCTTTGGGGAGAAGTCTGGATTATAGACAGGGAATGCCATTGGAAACTGAGAAAAATCAAAGAAGCAGCATACATCAACATGTCAGCTGAGTGTATAAGTCAGACAAAGTGCAGAGTTCAACTTGATGTGGCTTCTGCTACTCAACAGAGACATGGTATGGAAATCCAAGCCTAACAAGGAAAGGAAAACACCCGAATCTTACATTATAAGCGTTGCTACCATTGGAGAGAAAAATATTCTGTTTACCACCATTACATTTGGATAGTACACCTGAAGAAGGCCGTAGAATGGATTGTCCAAAACGTTGTGTTAACAACATAAATAACAAGGAGTTCAATCATCTGAAAAACCTTTTGACTAGAACAAAAGTTAATTAAAAAACATTTTCAATTATATACTCTATTTAGTACACTAGAGAGAGAGATAAATACAAGCAAAACAGGGAAACAATTTTGTTTAAATTTGATAATTTAGCAAAGATTATTTCAAACAGCCATTATACTATTGAATTTAACAGTATAGTCTAAGAAAACTATCATATGAACAAGTTAGAAAGAAAGCCAATGAGTAGGAAACATTAAGAAATTTATATGATTTCAATTTCAAGATCAATTTTTAAAATTTTAGAGATTTCATAAAAAATGAGTAATATAAGATACTAAAAAATGTCATTATCTAATCATAAATTACCCTAATATCCTAATTTTGTCTGTAGGAAAAACATTATGATACAAACCTGAAATAGAAAAGAAAATTGTTGTAGGATATTTTAAAATGTATATCTTACTATCATCTGCAAAATAGTAATAACTTAAATCTTTAAAATGTTTTGAAATCCTTGGATAAATATGCTTCCACTATGGAAAAATTTTGTTAAATACTTTCCATTTTTATAACATTCAGTAATGAAATAAAGACCAATGCATGTATTGAGTTCTTATATTCACATGGGTCAACAGAAGTCTCCTCACTCTTTCAAACAAAATAGTTCTCTTCAACTTAAGCAGTGAAACCCTGAAGAAAAAGGAAAGATTAAATAAAATTATAATGTGTTCTCTTTATTTCTGTGTATTGATTTATGAAATAAATAAAAAGCAAGGAATTTTTTCACCTTAGAAAAATTCACTGAGAACTCCACGTCAAGACAAGTATATTGACCAAATATTCTCCTAAAAAATATACATCAAATTTTTTTTCAATATATGACACTTTATATTCAAACTTTTTAGAATGCCTTGTTAAAATAAGATGGCTAAACACTTTTTAATAAACTTTTAAAAGATTGTAAAAAAAAAGCTGATAGCTTATACTGCATGCTATTTTTATATCTGAATCAAAACTTGGTTGGTACCTATTACTCACAAATAAACACAGATTGAAGGTGGATGGATAGTTAAGTGTAAAAGTGATAAATACTAGGTCTTAGCATGTCAATGCATCCATAGTTTCATTTCACCTCCTGTCACTATAAGCACTCAACTGGAAACCCAACCTGAATAAGTATCAGATAATGGCTTTTCTTCAAGCAATATATTTCTTGATAAGTTTAAAGATCACTTTCTATCTAGACTCTTAAGTATTTTTGTTACCCATGTTACCATGCTTGCAAAGTATTTATCTTTGATGTACTGACAATCCTATACAGTTGTTCTATATCTTTTATTAAATCATGGTGAAACTTTGTCATTTATGAGGTTTGTATCCATTCGGTAAGTTATCAGCTTTGCACAAATACTAGAAAGGCAGATAAGGCTGACTAGCTCGAACTCACTCACAAGAATTTTGTTGATTTCTACACCAGAGCAAGTTTAGCTATGAATTGAAATCAATTGGCTGCAGGCAGCAGACATTTATTGCTGACTTATGCACATATGTTAAAGATTAATGGAGGAGATGACATTATCAAGTTTTAATAATAGCATGTCTAAATATACCAACATCGAAAATGCTCCAATGAGTTTTTTAAGGTACACAAGCCGTTTTATATTCATAAATTTTCTTAATATGATAATAAACGAAGTTGATTTAAACTTAGACTCAATGTGAAGTTTATGAGGGGCATAAGCAAGAATATCCTATAGGCTTGGTCATATCTTTGTAAGATAAAACAAATGGCCAGTCACGTCCACATAAATTTATTCTCAAAAGATCCAAATTGATTTATCTTTATCTAATTTACTGTGAATGCTTCAGATGCTAAAAGTTACAATACATAAAATATTAAAATGTTTCAGTTAATGTTCAAATGGTCATATTTTTTTAGCTCTATTATGTATTTTTTTAAGTCGGAAAATATTGGGTTGACCAAAACATGTTGGGTGTTTGTCATTAGACAACATTAAAAGTGTTTAGTCTTCTTTCATTCAAAAAGATTGCTCTTGATTGCTAGGAGACAGCTGTTGTATTAGTGTACATGTTTTTAAAATTCCAAATTTGCATATTTTTTTTTATTGCTTATAGATGACAGATGAATAAGCAACATTTTTGATATATTCTGAATTTTTTAAAGATAGGTAAAAATGCGATTTAAATGCAAGATTTGTGCAGTTTATGGAAAAGGTATTGTTTCCATGATGTCAAAGCCACCGCCCACGGCCGCCTAAATGATCAAATGTGTCAAAAGTGGTTTGTGAACTTTCATATTGGAGATTCCTCGCTGAACAATGCTCCAAGGTTAGGTAGACCAGTTGAGGTTGATAGCAATCAAATAAAGACAACACTTGAGAATAATCAACATATTATACAATGCTGGAGATAACCAATATACTCAAAATATCCAAATCAAGCATTGAAAATCATTCGCACCAGCTTGGTCATGATAGTCACTTTGATGTGTGGCTTCCACATAAGTGAAATGAAAAAATTACTGGACCATATTTCCATGTGCAATTTTTATTTGAAGATGAAGTTGTGTATATTGTGAGATTGAAAGGGAGTCCTTTACTATAAGTTTCTTCTGGAGAAGGAAATGATTGATTTGAACAAGTACTGCTCCCAATTAGATCAATTGAAGGCAGCAATTGACAAAAAGCAGGGCCGGATTAAGCTAGTACAGGGCCCGTAGTATATGCTATAAAGGGGCCCCAAATTAAGAAGATACACATAAATATTGAAACATACATTTTTTACTTGCAAAAGTAATTGTTTTTTCATTTGCTATTCAGCCAGATAATACAACAAATATGTCTGATATTTCAGTAACAGTATTACTTTGTTTATGTTTTGATCTTTGCGCAGTGGCTGACATCATTTTCAAATACCTTTGTATTTATGTGTCATATATGCAAAACATAGATACCACACCCCTATTAGTTAATGTACAAAAAAGAAATTTCAATTAAAAGGTGATAATTGGCTAAAATCGCTTATCTTAAATGCCTAGTCATTCATAAAAAAGTTGAGGACTGTATAGTACTATAGAAATAGGGAATCACTGAATTTGAATTGATAGCTTGCAAGCATTTAGTGCAGGGACCCTGAGATTGCAACATTTGCTGCATAGTTAATCCAGCACAGACAAAAAGCATGCATCCACCAGGATAACACTAGACTGCATGTTTATTTGCTGACCAGGCAAAAATTGTTACATCTTGGATGGGAAGTTTTCACTGATCCACCGTATTCCTTAGATATTGCATCTACGAATTTATTTCGGCTTTTACAGAATTTGCTAAATGACTCGCAAAAGGCACCTAAAGCAGTTCTTTGGTGAGAAAAATAAAACGTTCTGAGTGGATGGAATTTATGAACTTGCCTGAAAAAGATGGTAGAAGATAGTGGAACAAAACACTAAATATGTTCAAATGGTTCTTCGGATGATTGAACTCCTTGTTGTTTGTGTTGTGAACACAATGTTTCAGCCGATCCATTCATGAATGGATCGGTCGAAACGTTGTGTTTATAACACAAACAAGGAGTTCAATCATCCAAAGAACCATTTGAATATTAATGATACTTCTCAAAAGTATAGGAGATAACTAAATATGTTGTTCAATAAAGTTAATGTTGAACACAAAAATTATCTTTTATTTTCACTTAATAAATAAACCAAATGAATCTTTTGCCACCCAATAGTAACCAAAACTCTTACTAAGAACAGAAGAAAACCATTGTAAGCTTGGGTTAATGACAGATATTAACAAATTAAAAATGCAACAAAATATTAAGTACTTACAGAGATCCTTTATTCATATAATGACTGTAGTCAACCTAACACGTGAGTACTACGAAGCGCTCTCTCCTACTAATAACAACAATGAGTAATCGCTGCTCGTTCACCAGAACGTAAAACAGTGCCCCCTAGCGGAAGTCTTCTGCCTAAGGGGAATAACACATGATACTTACTTAACAACCATGTCAAAAATAATTTGAAACAACAAAAGAATGAAAACCTGAGTTACCCTTTTCTATATTTAAAGCATGTCATCAAATAGTTGCTTCTTTGAAAGCTATTGCTGTATCGTATTCTCCTGTGTAAATTGTTCTGAGTAATTTATCTAACAAAATTATTTTTAACAACCTTTAATACATAGCAATGTTTAAGCATTTACTGTTGCTAATTGCATGTTTTGAAAAAAAAAAGAAATTTAATTAAAATATTTTTAAGCAACTAATTAACTGTGTCATTCCAAATATTTTGACTACTTTTCTTTCAACTATTTTATTGCTTTATTCTTCAATCATTTAACTGCAAGAATTATTTAAAATAAAGAGTTCCAGAGTCACGAAGTGCAAATTCAAGTCTCATTTAAATCTACTACTTTATTCCGAATTCTACAGTTTGTGTCATTAATAATACATGAGGCAAAACACTCATTTTTTATGGGTTTTTTTGTTGTTTCTTTCCCATATCCCTTTGGTCTATACGGTTTGTGATGAAGCAACAAATAGGAAAGAAAAACTAGTCAAAATATTTGTAATAATAGTGAACTTACTAAGAAACAAAACAACTTTAAGAATAAGTAAATACTTAAATAATGGCTCCAAAATTAAGTACATGAAGATATTTATTTTTTAAAAATACACAGTATCGAAAAGAGCACATTCTAAAACTCTAAAATATAGAGAAATAATTTTTTTTCAAACGAGGTGATTTGAATCAGAATTTATGACTTTAAAATACACAAAGTATGTTGAAATTTAAAATATACTGCAAATTTTTTACCTAAAAAAACAATCTTTTCTTAATTAACTTTAACTTTAAATTAACTTGACCATAGGTATCTCCTTGCACTATTTACTAAAGATTTTAATACATATTGCATTAATTTAAACTAGTTGAATACCCAACCTAATAGGTAGGATAAATTGCTATAAAAAAAAATAATTAATAAAATAGATAGATAGAAATTAGATAGTGTTTAATTTAATTTGTATTCAAAAAGTGATATTTGTGACATTTAGAGTTTTATTTTTACAATCTCGGAAAAATGTTACATGTACATACACACTGCTTAACAGAAAATAAACAGTCATTCTTACTCTCAGCCCCTCTCTATGAACAACACCAAAGTACCCACTGTTAGCAAGATAAAGCATTTCCAACCAGCAGCCAATATCTCCCTCTTACTCTACCTTTCTCTCGATGAATGATACTTAGTCCAAACTCGCTCTGCGATTGAGCAGTTTTTCATCAGCACTCAATGGATTCAGTTGAAAAAGCAGGCACAAAAAATGTGTCAATTTTTGCATGAATTTACATTGTAAATCAAAACACACCGCCCAAAAAAAGAAACAATATATTTTGGGGGCTGATTTTCAAAAATAATTTGCTAAAAACTTTCACGCAGTCACACTGATACACACAGAAAATTTTATAGGTTCATGTTGTATGGTTTTTGCAGTAGACAGTCACATTTGGTGAATTATAATAGATATCTTCTTTGAAGTTTTAAATTTGGTTTTAACTGCAAGAAAATAGCAAAAAAATGATTACTTAAAGTATACTGAAAATAAATTTGTTCACATGTTTGTCCTCTCAACAGATATTTCACTAGCGTCTCCTCTAACAGATTGTAAGGACAACCAAAAATGACAAAAATCAGGGGAATTATATTTTTTTTGTCCATACAAGCTGTCACCACAATTAACAAGCAAAAACAGATTTAAGAATTTAAATCTTCTCATTTTGAAGGAGTGACAAATCAGGTTATTGTGTTCCGGTCTGCCATACATTTCAAATGCATAACCCCAGTATTAAAAAAGATATTGAAATAATTCTATTGAAAATATCTGGAACATTAGATTTTGTTAAACTTTACGTTTCTTGATTATTAAAACACTGTTTTATTTTATAACAACATTTCAGAAGAATTCACAGAGAATACAGAATTTTAAAATATTTATCAAAAATTAAGGTTTTGATAAAAAAAAACTACAAACTTTCCAAACAAAACAATATTTTAGTTTTAGGACATATTTTGTACATCCCCAGGGAGAGGGTTTCAAATATAATTTTAAGTGATTTAATTTCTCTGGGGACTTTATAGAAAAGTAAATATTTTTTATAAATCACAGGATATTTTATAGAGATTTCATAAAATTAAATAATGTGGAGTTGACTGACTTGAAAAAATTATTTCTACAAATTTTTCTTACAAAATACCCTTTTCAGAAATAAATACCAAAGATTTTATTGAAATCCGATGATTAATTAATTTGTTTGATTTTAAAAATCTGGGTGTATTTTGCATAAAAGATTTTCGCAAAAGTAGAGTTTCTGACCGCGAAATTTCATTGATTTGAAATGGATGCTTTTCATGCCTCAACGTTTACGCTTCGTAATTTATTTACAAGATTATATTTTATTTATTTAATTAATTATTTACTTACAACATGTAATGAACATCTCATAAAAAATTAAATATATAAATTATGATAAAACATACATTTTCTAAATTATAATCTTTCATATCATAATTTTATGGTTCATTAGATTTTGTATATAAATAATTAATTAAATAAAATGTACTTGTATATAAATAATTAATTAAATAAAATGTACTTGTATATAAATAATTAAATAAAATAACGAAGCGTAAACGCTGAGGCATGAAAAGCGTCCCATTCAAATCAGCAAAGTTTTGCAGTCAAAAAGTCTACGTTTGCCAACATTTTGATATGCAAATTATTACATCACATTGTTTACACAATAAACACTGGAAACAAATAATTTTTATATAAGAATTTTCTACAATCATTCTTTTCTTTCAGGAATGGCACAAAGATTCTTACACAAGTTTGGGGCGGTTGTTTTTTTTGTTAAAAAATGTGTGTTGGTTAACAAAAGAATCGTTAATATCCGACAATTAGCGAACTTCTTAGACTTTAACTTATGGTCCAACTGAGGGTCCAAAACAATGCAACAATGATGTCGGCACGCAAACTAACTTTTCTCTCCAAACAATCAAAATTTTAAAAAATAGTTTCTTGTTCGGGTCCAAAATAATGTAGCAAGTTCAAAAAGAAGAAG
>VCCN01005374.1:4069775-4083839 GCA_006491835.1 Architeuthis dux | reverse complement strand
TCGATTTATAACAATTAACATTATTAGATAAAAACAAATTTAGCTGATTTCAGGGTTAAGATTAAAAATGTGCGTGAGTCAAGAAAATTTCGGAAGTCATCAACAACAACAACAGTAAGAATCTTAATTCTGAACTATTGTTTAAGCATAGGAAATGTAATTAAGCAGGAAATGATTGGTTTAGTCAGCCTTTTAATTTACTAAGTATTTAAAGAATTTCACTGAACTTGTTTTTGCGGAGGCAGATCCCGAATTTTGAGCAGGGGGAGGGGGTCCAAATGAGAAGATTGGTTTTTTCACTGCACGCAGTTCTCCAAGAAGAAAATGTTTTTTTTCCTTTCAATCCATTAGACCCTACAACCATCCGAAAATTTATTAGTTTTTAAACAAATAATGTTTTAAGGATTTACAAAGGAAGTTCTATTTAAAATGTAACTATAATGATAAAGTGTGCACATACTTTCTGCCATTTTTACAGAGGTACAGCTTACATGAGTTATCTCATTTTAAAATTTTAATTCTTTTGATAATTTTAAATCTTTTAGGGTTAGGGTTAAGGTAGAATGCAGGGAAGATGGTCCGTGGACCCGATTGTAAACTTTCACATCATTCCCTCGATGTTAAAAACGGCACACAAATAAAAAAAAAATAGATAAGAGAAATAAATACCTAAATTGCATTGAATAAATGAAATTCTCTTTATTATTTGTGAGCCGTTTTTAACATCGAGTGAACGAGTGTTTGAAAGTTTACAATCGGGACTACCTTCCTAAAACTGTGCCCCAACCACAACTACCAAGTCTCCCGCATTGCCGATTCAGCGCGTTTCTTGTTTTGGAAGTGCAAACGCGCTGAATTAGCGCGTTTCCGCTTTAAAGTTTGGACCATTCTTTGGATATTTCTGACAATTCATTTAGTTATTTTTCGCGGTTTATGGACGTTTTTTTAATTTAGCGCTTTATGGCAAACTAGCGCGAAAATATTTCTTGAGTTGACAACACAACACTGATCTCCCTCCTGAGAATTTCTAAACCTTGGAATGTCTGACAATACCAAACCGAAAAAATGTTTTAAATTATTAAAAGAATTAATATTTTAGAATGAGATGACTCATGTAAGCCGTACCTCCGTAAAAATGCGGAAAGTATGTGCCCACTTTATCACCCCCCCACACACACACCTTGTAAAACATTAAAAAAATATTTTTCTAAAAACTAACAAATTTCCGGATGGTTCGAAGGTCTAATGAACTGATTGAAAGAACCTAAATTTGAAAGAAAAATATGTTCTCCTGTGAGAACTGTGGAAAAACGATTAACCTTTTTTTGTTTTTCTTAAAAACCTTTTACAAATTAATTGTGCTTGGCCCGAGCAGCGGGGGGTCTGGAACCCCCTGGACCAGTGTTGTAGATACAGCGCGTTTCTTGTTTTGGCAGTGCAAAAAGCACTAAAGAGGAAAACGAACAGATTGCTTAATAAAAGAAAATATCATTCATTTATTGATTTATAACCCTTAAAAGAAAAAGTTGTTTGCACATTTTCGACTCAGTGTAGCAGACGATAATTTTGGATGTAGTTTTCTTTACTTTAAGTGCCATGAAAAAAAACAAGAATTCAGAATCATGAAGTTTTTGTAATAAACATTTCATTGTTGTTACAACTAACGTTAAACTCATGTAATTCCCTCGTATTTGGTGGAAGAGTTTGGAATTTTTCAAATCACAGCCATTTCAATGAAGGGCGACATTTGTCAAGTTTTCTAAAGACTAACGGATTTCCGGATGGTTCTAAGGTTTAATGGGTTGAAGAAAGCACCTAAAATTGAAAGAAAAACATTTCTTCTAAGCGAACTGGGTGTCTCTAAAAAAACGACTTTTGGGTAATGAAAGGATTGCATGAAAATAATCGACATTTCTACCAAAGATTTCCACAAAGTAGGCCTAAGAATTTTTTTTCCTGGCCCTGGAGACTTTGCAAATTATCGAATGGTGATTATTCAAACATCCTCTCTCCAAAATTAATGTAAATTGAAATAAACAAAAACATTAGATTTTATTCGATTCCCCATTTAATTATTTTGATTGCTATAGTTGGCTTCCCTACTGACGGTGAAATTACTAAAAAAAAAATAATTTTAAAACATGTTTTTTTTTATGTTTTCGTATCTGGAAAAACAGATATGCTTGAAAATAGAAACCCCAGCTCGTGCAGACATAAAATTACTTTAACACAATTTCAATTTTCAACTTATGGAGGGTCAAGATTCGGTTTAGTTAACATCGTTGTTTTTGTAGAAAAAAAATCTAAAGCAATGTTATGTTTTCTTCAATCAATAAGACCTTTTCGTTTCTTCCAGAAATTTGTCAATTTTGAGAAAAATTAAACCTTGAAAAATTAATTTTTATTCGAAACTGACACATTTTCGGAAGAAACGAAGGTCTTATGAATTGAAAGCACATAAAATTAATTAGGGGAAAAAATGTTTCTACACAATCGGCGATATTATTAACTAAACCGAATCTTGACTAGTTTATCAAGGGGACTTTTTTTAATGTTCCTTCCAAATCCATTTTTTTCCTCAATCATCACTAAACTATATATTTTTTTTAAATCAGTCATTCATTTGTTTTACAATGTATATTATTTGCCACTAAAAATTACTGCCTGTGGCATGAAAGTTTTATGATAAAAATGTGATTAGTTCTGGTCAGGTAAAAAACAAAATGGTTGATTTTTTAAACTTTTTTAATGATTATTTTTTACCTGGAAAAACGGCTTTTAGTAGCTGCATCGCAACAATAAGTATTGTTGGGGACTTTCTGATCTTCTTCTGTTGAAGATAAACTTTGATAATTATGAAGGTTGGAAATGTGATATTCGTCAAATATTTCTTGACGTAATTCCATTAAAACTCTTCGGAATTGTTCACATGCCATTGTTGTTGGCGTCGTTTGTTGCGCATGCGCAATGGGAATTAATGCATGTCACCAAAAAGACATTAAATTTAAATTCCATTGAAACACCAAGTTATCTAAATTCATAAAACTAAAACAACATTCGTTATTGTTAAGTGCCCGGCCTTAAAGCCACCGAGAGCTTGACAGACTAGACTTAGACTGCTTTTAAAGTTTTAATTATTTTCTTTTTAAATAATAACCAAGAAAGAATCATTTTTGTTTTTTTATTTTTTAACTGCCATTAGATGTCCACTTCATCATCACAAGTCAGAGAAAAAATGTTGAACAGAAAGTATTTGATGATTAATCAATCTAGTGTTTCAAGTTGTTTTAATTATTTTTTTAAATCTATTGATAGTTTCCGACTTTGGAATTTTAAATTTGAAGTTATTTTCCCAGAAAAAGTAAAATAGAATTAATGTATATTTCAGTGGATATACCCTCAGATAAGACGAGACCCCAATTTCAGTCTGAATTTCATGGTTTTAGATCGCTGTTTAGTCATTGTTTTTGTATCTGGCCTATAACACGACCCCATTTTTGGGGGTGTTTCTTAGATACTTCAAGTGTCGTCTTATCCACCGAAATATAAAGTATTGGTATTAGTCACAAAAGCAATATTGCTTTAAATGTGTGCATAATTTTAGTTTCCTGCTCAAACATTCAAATCACATAAAGATGTTAATGCTTCCTGTGTGCTTAAACTACTTGCAGAGGATGTGATGTTGTCTGCTTTGATGTTTTTTACTAAAGCGAGAGAAAAACAGTTGCTAATCTAGTTGAAGGTGAAATAAAATGTTGATTGTGCTTTTCTCATTTCCGTTCAAGTAAAGGAAATGCTAGTCATTCGTGTTTTCCAACTTAAACTTTTTTTGTTTGCTTGTACTTCTTTTTTCATTTGTAATTATCAGATGTTCAAACATTTATTATTTGCAAATTTGTATCCATTAAAATCACACTTGCACAGAAGTCTCTTTAACTTGGTGATTCAGTTCTCAAAACTGTTTTGGTGTTCTTTGTAAATCACCAAAAGTTTTATTAACCATTTAAATATTCAATTAATTCTACATAGGAGAAATGAACACCAATAAGACTACTAATTGCAGAACACACCATTCAGGTTTTAAAAGTATTCAGTTGAATTTATATTACTGATTGATGAAGATATATATTAAAATGTTCAGTATTTCTTTAAAAAATTCAAAACAGTCTTGTTTTTCTTCTTCTTTTTATAATATTTACAAACAAGTCGTTATCGATCATTCCTTATAAGAATTTTAAATAATAATACTAATAGATGACTTTGTTTCATGACTGAGGTACATAGGCATATGAGGGGGGGGGGGCAAGTTCCCCCCAAAATTCAGGCAAAACCATGGAAAATTTTGGGCAAATCAAACCTTTTGCTCCCCTTGTAGAAAGAGTTCCCTTTACGCCTATGCTGAGGTAGTTGCATATTTATCGCCAGAGCCTGTGGTCAGTGTTTGAGACCAGGTAAAACTCTCATTTGGCTTTGAATTGGACTTGGTAAGCTTAGTAAATATCAATGAACAAAAATAGAGATCCAGCCTGAGAGATAAATTATTGAAAGTGCTAAAACCTGCACATTTTTTTACAAATTATACTTTTCTGTTTTAAATACACAATTTATTAGTGAGTGTTCTTATATGATTTATTTATTGAAATATATAAAAAAGGATTCTATGTCTTTTGGTATTTTTTTACAATGGTATATCAAAACAACCACTGGAGTTATTTGAGCTTTTATTTGGAACTAGCATTGTACCCATCAAAAATTATTTTACGTATGGATCGGCACTCCTGCCTAGGATCAGAGTATTTGTGTGCTCTGCCTAGGATCAAAGTGTCACTGCCTGTCCCTCTGCCTTAGATCAGAGTGTAGTATCTGTGCACTCATTCAATAATATTACACACAAAAAATGTATATATGGATACACATTGTGTTTCATATCTGTGGATTGTTATGCCTTTTTCTCTACTATCCAAATAATCAATGCTGGGCATTGAAATGGTGTCTTCTAATATCCAGTTGTATATCCAGGATTTATGAAAAGAATACATTAATCTTTTGGCCAGGAATCAAAGACAAAGTGTTAAAGTTTCCTGGTGAACTGGGACTTGGTGATCTTCTATCAATTTTTAGCCAATGATCAAAGATTAAATACATTCGTATAGCATTTCTTTTCAATGAAGTAATGAATAAGTTCTTATTATAGACTGGAATCTACTGGCTTCCATTTGTTTCCACTGCTTTGTCTTTTTCTTCTTTTTCTTGGTTGCCCCAGCTTTACCTCCTGACAAAATGGACAGAGCAAAGGTATCCGGCCACATCAGCCGGTCTAGTCCAGAGTCTTAAAGGGGATAAAATGCTATGGGTTGGTCTACGATGAGTAACGGTCTGACAGCCCCAAAGTGTTCAGAGTCTCTGGAGACCGACTTTGTGCCAGGCCAGCTGCTCCATCTGAGGAGGACTGGGTTACCAATTTTGGTGTTCTGTCACCACTTCCCCCAAAGTTAAGTGGGGGAGGGGGGCTTTTTTTGCAGGGCAACTCCGTAATGTAGCACCAACTGATTGACCAGATGATAGCATTTCCCCGTCCGATCACTTTTGTGCTGGAATGCCAGAGGGAGACTAGCAGCTGCAACACCTTGCCAAAGGGTGACCTAGAACTGTGCAAGGCAGGGTCATTCAGCTCCCTGAGGTATTTTTACATGTCTGCAGATCCTTGTCAATTAAAGTAATAATAGGAGAGTCCATGCACTCTCTCACCCACTCTTTTCTATATCTACCATTGTGTAACTGTAGCCATTCAAGGGGAAAATTGAAATAAATAATCTCACAAAGAACCAGGTGTCTTGAGGTAAAGGATTGGGAAAAGGAGGAGCCAATTGTCATCGTAGGGTGCTTTGTGGTAACAGGCTGTGCCCTCAAGAGACAAGGCAGAACCCTGTATGAGCTTCGGAGGTTACACGCCCAGCCTTGTTTCTTGCTAACGAGATTTTAAGTCAGTCTAAAGGTCTCCAGGGAGTTCCTGAGAAAGACATTCTAACTCCCCTTGCTGATGGGACCCCAAGCAAGTTGGTAGGCCAACCCCCAGGGACTGGTGAATTTGTGGGTATCTGAGTCTCACTTGTGTATTTGCCTAATTTGCGGCTACATCGTTGTATTGCAGTTTTCAAGTTGTACTGAGACTTCAGAGAATAAAGATTGTTTATGTACATCAGTAAGAAGCGTTAGACCTTTTTATTTATTGACCAGGCTGTAGTTACACATTGTGGCATGAGATATAGCAAAGAGAGATTTGGATTCATGCCTTATCCAAAGACAAAAGTGATGCAATTAGTGATTATTGTCTAAAATTCCGAGATGAGTCATTGCCCTTATTCTATATATTATTTGGACTGAGAATACTAGTCTGAATAAGTCATGGAATGAAGCAAGCAGTCTCAACCAACATTTTAACAAGACTTAACAATTATGTTTTCTGAACTGAAAACCACTGTGCTATCTCACACTTCCACTGGAATCAAATAGCAGAAATTCAAGACGATCAAAATTCAAACTTTGGTTACATATAACAAGCCTTGATATTAAACTAGTAAAAACATTGAGATGAGCAATATTGTTCCAGCAATTAAACAGAATACCAGAAGAGAGTAGAAAGAATGTGAATATGCAGGATTGCACTTATAAAGTGTACTGGTATCATTGGGAGTTGGTCCCTAATTGCTAATTAAAAGTGACATTTCAATGCTCATTAAAATTTGTGTAATATTGCCCAGAACCCATTTGCAATACACCAAAACAAAATGAGGGATTGGCCGGAAAAGTAATTGGGAAAAATCGACTGGCATGAAAAGCAAAAGATAGGAAGGATTGGTATAATGTGAATTCTGACAGATATGACATCACATGTTCATTTCTGGGATATGCTTAACAATGGAGAAATTTGAAGCTTTTTTTTCTATAGAAAATAAATGCTTTGAAAAAAAGATAAACGCACCCTATATAACATATTGAAAATGTGTTCCTTTTAGAGTATGACTACAAATCTTTTAGAAGTCTTTTTCAAAACAAATAATCATTATTCAAACAGGTCTGATTAGTCACTCAATAGAAACTGTCATTCAACGAATGTCTTTTGGCAACATGCTGTGTTGGGGGTGATCAATTAAAAAATTGGAAATAGGGGTAATCAATGAATAAGTTATTTCTCTCGCCTTTTGTTGGGCAGTGATCACTAAAAAAGTCTGAATTTTCAAAAAACAAGCCTGAATGCCGCCGGACACAAACTAAGGGACCAATTTAGCATAAATTTACATTTCAAATTGAACACCCACTAAATACCTATTTAGGGGGGGAATTTTCAAGAAACAAAAATATGTTTTTTCTAAACATGATGAGGAGTAAATGTTTAAATTTTCACCCTCATACACGTGATATATACATGCATACATAGCCAGCCAGCCAGCCCACCAGCCAGCCTACCAGCTAGACCAACTTAAAAACTGAAGAAACCTATGTTGACAGTTTTGGTTACAGTTTTGGTTGACAGTTTTTAACATTATACACAGTGCCAGATTTTAGAGCCAGCCCGAGGCATATGCGAAACAAGCAGCTGCTTAAGCCCCCTTGGCCACCAAAGGGCCCCCAAGAGTGTTGTGGCACTGAGGTGGTGGGGGGGGTCCTCAAATAAAATTCTGCTTAGGACCCCATAAAGGGTTGGGCTGGACTTGTTAGATTTAGGCATGAGCTAAATAAGTAACAGCTATATGCCTCACAATCCACAAGAGTCTCAAAAGATTTAAATGGCATATATCTTTTCAAGATTTGTGATATAAGTTCCCAACAAAGGATCTCCAAGCTTTATATAACTTAGAGCCTCACCAAGTCTATATCTGGAACTGATTATACAGATCTTTTCTAAGGAATTTAAATTGTTTCAAATTCCAGGAAGTCTAAGAAATTCAATATAAAATGTTAAATTCTATTAATGGAACACTTAGCAAGATACTAAGTGGCGACCGGATTACAGATATATTTACAAAGGATCAGAAATTATCCTGACTGAGTGAGATGGTCAGGCTTTGTGTTGCAATTGCTTTAAATTCCTAGTCAGGGCAAAGCCTTTGCTTGATTTTCAAATAATAAATGGTGTTGCCTGTTTTATTGGTGGTTATTTATTCAGATTCAGGAATAAGGTAAGGTCACAGATGCTTTGTCTATTAGCAAAGGTGGGCAAAGGAAGAGAACTTAAAATGAGATTTTCCCAAATTTTACATTCTTTAAAAAGTTATTACTATTCACAATACCATATATGTCACTATGTAAGACAGATATTTAATTAAAAGAAAAAAAACAGGTCTGCTTAGTCACTCAATAGAAACCGTCATCTTACCAACATCTTTTGGCAGCATGCCATGTTGGGGATGATCAATGAATAAGTTACTTCTCTCACCTTTTCTTAGATCACTATAAAGTATGAATTTTCAAAAAACAAGCGGGTGCAAATTAGGGATCAATTTAGCATGAACTTACATTGTAAATTGAACCCCCCCACTAAAAACCTATTTGAGAGGAATTTTAAAAAAACAAAGAAAAACGTTTTTTCCAGTAATAGGAAGTAAATGTTGAAATTTTCAGCCCTGTAGCTCCATTGGTGTGGCCTGTACACATGATACATATATAGCCAGCCAGCCAGCCAGCCAGCCACACTGACTTGAAAACTGAAGAAACCTATTTTGACAGGTTTGGTGACTGTTTTGGTTCATGGTTTCTAACTATACAAATATTACACTGCATCCAATGCGCTAGTATTATGATTAGACGTCCGTCAATTGAAGCACTATATGGACAGTTATGGGGCTTGGAAGAGTTGCAGTGAACGGTAGTCCTCCAAATACCCTTATAAACCATTTGTCTTATAGTCTGGCATATACAGCGTATACCATATAGTACATAATTAATTATAAAAAAAAGTTTTGCTTAGTTTTGGCTCAAGGCCACAAGTATGAGGCACCTTGTGAGGATTGAACTCACTACTCATTATTAATGCTCTGTGAGATCAGCTTGTTAACCATTATACTATGATGTGGTATCAAAAAGAATTATTATATATTAGCTTACAAATAATTGTATGTTGTAAACAGTGGTGACGCTAGTTCTGACTGCGCCCCCATGCAAAAGATGTTTTTTAGATTATTTTTAAAAAGATTTTTCAAGGTTCCTCAGATATATTGCGCCCTCAGAGCTCCCCACCCCCCATTGCGGGGTCTGTCAGTTCCCATGTGCTGCCTATGTTTGTACATTATGTGTATATATAACCAGAAGTAGCTCTTCTACACTAAAAACAAAAAAAAAAGCTGATCAAAGCTTCTAACTATTAATGAAGGTTGTCAGAGCATTCCCAGACCAAAAAATAACCTTTCATGAAATTTTTACATACGATTGACAGTGCTGCAATGATTTCAGAAAAGTATTCCTTTAATTTTGAAAGGACATGTAGGTTTAGTGTAGGTTTGCAGGATGCTTTGAGTGGCTGCAAAGAACTGTATGATAGAAAAATAACATGAAGCTAAGCAGTCAAGCATGATATTGTATTTCAAGCCTTCCACATAAACCTTAACCTTCGATATCGAGGCAGGCAGACGCAGAAGAAAGTCCTTTTTTGGTCTAGGAATCCTCAAAAGATTTTGCTATATAAATTAATGGTAATTGCGTCATTGCTTTATACCATTTCAGATAGTGGGGGAAACCTGTAGGTCTTTCATAAAAGTAAAGTGGTGTAAAGCGAACTTCCAAAAGCAGGGATTATCTGTACCTCTCTTCAATTCCACCACTGTTAAATACACCCCTTTTGCAGAATTTGTGGGCAGGCAAAAATTCTTTAGCAAGGAGAAGACATTTGACAGGGATGGTTATATTCAGCTCATTAGATGAACTACACCAGACATTTATCATTTCTTCAGCGTTAGAGCATTTCCTGTGTATATTTTCTTTTCTTTATCATATTCCTTCAACCCTCTGTTTTTACAATATGAATCAATACTGAACTCACAGAAATATTCCCTTGAGGTGGGACTCATTGTGTCCACCACCATCGGTTTGAAAATAGTTCGCTTTCATGTTATAAACTGATTAGCTCTGTACTCATTTATTTTACACTTATGATCACACCTTATGCAGAAGTCTTCTAACTGTATGATTCTTTTACCAAGTAAGTTCCTTGCCAAAAAAATGATAGAAGAACAAAGCCAAAATTCAAAAGAAGAATACTTTGTCTATACTTACTGAAAACAGAACTTGCAAAGTGTTAGCAGGATAAAAATATAATCATTCATAAATAAATAGTACCTCAGGGAGGCTTGATAAGGCTTTTTTTTCATAGTGCTGTAGGTAAAGCAATTGTCTCAGAAAATTGATGCTCTTTTGAGAACATTTTATTGTCAGGAGAAGAATGGTTGCTAATGAGATTATAGCCTCAACTCTATGTACAGAACTTTACATTCTTCAATATACTGCTTTCTTTACTCAAATTGACACAACCAAAAAGGCATGAGGTGTGTAAATAGGAAGAATATGTTATTATTAGCATTTTAAATCAACCTCTCCTAATTTATTAAGGCTTGTCTTTGCTATTCTGAAACTCATTACTATTATTGAGAAGTTGTTCTACTCTTTTTCTCATCCGTTCTTAATGGGGCGCATATGGCCCCTTTGGAGGCTTTGGCTTATCCAAAGGGAGATATAGACTGAAATAATAATAAATGAATTTATGTCTATCTGTTCATGTTGTATCCCTGTTTGACAAGGGGACCTTGAACCTGAGAAGAGCTCTTAAGTGGGCCGTGGCCAAAAAAGATTGAGAATGGTTGCCTCACAAGAGGTACCTTTCATTTCAATTATCTCTGTCAGATATTTAACATCTCAATAAACTTCATGAAACCAATATTAAGAATTTGAGGGGTTTTGCCTGAATAATCTTCTTATGAAGAATTATTATCAATGTTTATTTTCCAATGTTTTGTGCTGTCTAAGAGTCATAGTGATTATTTAGTCAAAATGTTATTTGTGGAATGTGTATACAAGAGAACATATACATCTTATTACCTGTTTAAAACCTTTTTTTTTAGACTGGTTTAAACTGGCATTTATTTCACTCTGGTGAGTAATGAACTTCCCAATCTACCACTGGAGTGGAACTTTTCCTCTTTTACTTCTAAGCCCTGATGTTGATTGATTTCCTTACAATGAGGAAATGCAGGTAGCCTAACGGTTAACAGCATGCAGAATGAAATCAGCAGAGTTCAAACTCTGACTGAGACAGTTAGTGTTCAGTTCGCACTAATGCACTTGGGAAAAGCATGAATCCTTCCTCTCTCACCACTGGAAACTATAGTAAAATTAGTAGTTAATAGTATTGTATAATTAGGAATTAATAGTATTGTATAATCAGGCGGCCTTGTCAGTTGGGGCCTAGAATACGTCAACTGCATACCCTGCAAAGGGGTAAGACCCCCCAAACAGGGGCCACCTGTTTTTTCACCAAAGTCACAAGACTCAATTTTTAAAAAAATAACCATTCACCAAAGTCGAAAAACTCTAATTAAAAAAAAAATAACCTTTCACCAAAGTCGCAAACTCTAGTTAAAAAATAAACCTCTCACCAAAGTTGCAAGACTCTATTTGGGGGAATTTTAAACTGATTTCGGCATTAAATGACCCATCAAGGGTTGATATGCTGCTAAACAAATCAATCAATCAATCAATCAATCAATCAATCATGTATAATTAGGAATCAATCAGTTAAGATGCCTTAACATGACTGTTTTGAGCCACGGAATGCTTTTCGCTCTTCACACCCAAATTCCAAATTGGACCCCCAATATGTTCAAATTCCCCCTTGTGGAGCGAATGCAGCACGTTCAGAATCACTGATCCATACTGAGTCTTATTCCATTTGAAAATGTAAATGTTAAATTCTATTAAACTTGTTCTAGTAAAGAGAATTTAGCAAAAGTATCCCTACTCACCCCACTTGATTACATATAATAAATAAATCCAAGTAATGAAATATAGTATCAAGTTTTTATTGGAATCACAATTGCATAGAATAGTCTGATGTTTCAACTCAAGGTATATGAAAAGTTTACTTGAATATATATTATATTGTTCATCATGAAATTGGCAATAGCATATGTTTAATTGATATTTTATTCTTAAATAATATATTATTCAATGATTATTCAATAAAAATATAATTTCATTCCATTAAATCTTTACTATTAATTTTTTCACATTTTAGATTGAGTTCAAGCAGAGTAGCTATGGAACTGAAACTATAAGGAATATTAATTCTGCATTAGAGAATGGACATGAACATTTTGGTTTTAAAAAATTTCAATTTTAGAAAAATCAGGAGAAAGGTTGGCCAAAACCATCAATCAATAATGAAGATTTAAAAGTTGTGATGGAAAATATTCCTGAAACTTGCAACAAACTTCAATATATTGATTTGAACCATTTCAAACCATTTAATAGAAATTGACACAACAAAATCCCAATAAATGGATTCTATTTGAATGGAATGAGGAACACAAATATGAGACATATGTGGACCTGCATGAATCATTTTCAATGGTATGAAATCAATTCATTTTTGTATTGTAAATTCACTTATGATGGAAAATGTATTGTATGATAACCAAGGCTGGATGTAGATGAGAAGCATAAACATCAACTGAAACCATGCTATCATCTCTGGAAGATTATAATAAGAATTTGGTGGAACAAGAGTGGTTTGATATATTATAGTTTCCTTCAAAGTGACCAAACAATTAAAGTACATAGATATGTGACCAATGTCTTTTGGCAACATGCCATGTTTGGGTGATTAAAACATTAGAAAAATGGGTAATCAATTAATAAGTTACTTCTCTCGCCTTTTGTTGAGCAATGATCACTAAAAAGTCTGAATTTAAAAACAAAACAAGCAGACACAAACTAAGGGATCGATTTAGCATAAACCTACATTGTAAATTGAACCACCGACTAAATACTTATTTTTGGGAGTGTGAATTTTCAAAAGTTTTCAAAGAAAATAATAAGGAGTAAATATTTTTAGCCCTCTAGCTCTATTGATGCGACCTGTACACATGATACATACATACATACATAGCCAGCCAGCCGGACAAACTCAAACACTGAAGAAACCTATTTTGACTGTTATGGTGACAGTTTTGGTTGATGGTTACTAATACCTGTTCAGTCAATTGAGAAGCTGTCATTTTGATGCATGTTGATGCTTGTCCTCATATTACAAACATCTTGTTACCAAGGTTGAATCAATTGAAGACAAAGACTTTATTGCACCCTGCCTATTCATCTGACCACTCTCTTAGTCTTATGGATTATCATTTTTTCCAAGCACCAAGACCACATCCTTACAGGCAAGACCTTTTCCAATTAGGATGAAATTCAAGAAGTCTTCAATGAATTCATTGGTTCGCTAATGAAGAATTCTTTAAAGAGAATTGATGATTTGCTGCCAATGAGAAATAAATGTATAGTGATATAGGAATATTTTTTATCAAAGTTTTTTCAGTTTGTTTAAATCGGTAATCTTGTGTTGAACAACTTGATAACATCTGGTAGTGAAATATACAGATGTGAGTCAGAATAGTAAGTAACTTAATAATATGCTCATTGGTAACAGCAAATAACAATACAAGCCTCCCCCATTATAACACGGTTTGTTATTGCGCTGTTTGTGATATAACGTGGGTGGATTGTGGACCCCAAAATATTAATCTAGCTCCAAAAGAGCTGAATTGGCACCCCAACACCCGCATTATAACAGGGACACCTGTATACAGTTATACTGCACTTAACGCTGATTCGTTAAAGCACTCTTTTTCAAATATTTCTTGTAATAAATTTAGTAATATTAGATATCCAAAATAAATAAGGAATGATAAAAGACAGCATCATGGAGATTTGCCAAAATAACTTTATACTGCACACTTTGGTTAATGTGGCATGTGTATGATTGATTGATTGTTTGTGTTTAATGGCACATCGACCCTT
>VCCN01005374.1:4052609-4069001 GCA_006491835.1 Architeuthis dux | reverse complement strand
TCGAATAACAGATACTACACTTTGATCTTAGCCAAAAGGCCGGCATGTGTATGAGAATAAACACATGTTCATACATATACACATATACAGTAATTTGTTATGTAGTGATATATGTCGACACCTTGTAATATTTCACCGGATCTGGAAAGTAACTACCAGATGAGATATACAGCACTAATCCATTCTATCTTGTTGAGGCTCAATAACAAGATATGTTTAAATGACTGTTGACACAATCTCAATTAATGCTATATTATTATGACTGTGTATAGCGCTGTTTTGTTGAGCGTCGCAGTTTTTAGGAATGTATCAAGAGCACTGACCACGGTATTACTGTATTACACAGGCACGCCCACTGACATTGAATGAAGCAGCCCTTCGGACTGTCAATGATAACTGCCAAATAAAAGGCGTAAGGAGAGGTGAATAGTTGTGGTTTGTTTACCCTCCTCATACCTCAAATCAGAGAAAAAAAGGCTTGAGACTTGAATTCTTCTCTTTCTTTGTCATTTTAGTCTCTTTCACAGCTTAGTTTATTGTTCATGTTTTCTATATAGCTACACTCGGCTGTTATGGAAAGTTCAGCAAGATGGAATAACTCCCTGAATGAATTCATTCAAGCTTCCTAATGTGCTTGCATTATAAGAGATGAGCATTTTTCCACAAAGATTTGGACTTTACTCATTATGTTATTATTCATAATACTAGCATTTTTGGATTTCGGATTTGCATCCCTAGCCTCGGCTGAATTATTAGATTTTGGCAGAAATAAAATACTGTATCTGCCAGTATATAAGACAGAAATTCTATTTTTTATTAAAACTATGCAAATATTATCCAATGCACTGGTATTATCAGTGTTTTGTGCTAGATTCAGCACATTTCTTGTTTTGGTAGTGCAAAAAGCGCTTAAACATTTTGGCCATTTCTTGGCCATTTTCAACCAAAGATTTAGCACTTTTTTGCAGTCAAACTAGAGCGAAAATATTTTTGAGTTGGGTATTATGACAAGAAGGCGGTGTACCAAAGCTTGATATGGATAATTATGGGGCTTAGATGAATTACAATGCGTGGTAGTTTTCCAAATAAAGCATTTATCTTATAGTCTGGCATTTACGATACATTTAATATAGATATTTACTAAGCTTAGCTTGGTATGGCACAAGGCTAGATGTGGGAAATGAGAGTGGGGAGATTGATTGTATTACACCAGTCTTCCAAGTGGGGAAAGCCTGTTTACCTGGAAAATCAGCATTCAAGATCTGGCCTTTTTCCTGGGCTTGATTAATGACTACTGGTGCTTAAGGTAAATATATAACTATCTAACCCACCAAGCAGCCCTCATGATATTTACTAAGCTTACTTCAGTTTGGCACAAGGTCCTAAGTGTAGGTCACTCAGTGAGGATAAAATTTATTACTGTAGTAATAGCTTGACAACCCCTTACATGATGGCAAGGTGCTTATTTCTGATATGAATCTGTGTTTGTGTGTGTCTGTGTGTGCCCACCTCTTCAAAATAAAAGGAATAAGTTTTTACTAAAATTGTGCATATTATTTACAAGGAGTGTCAAAAATTGATTGAGTTTTTGGAAGAGAAAATACATTATACTAACTCTTAGATTCATGGACCGCTTGTAACCGCTGTGGAACTCTTCAATAAATAGGATAACAAAAATGTGGGACACTGTGAATTGAATTAAAGAAAGATTTTTAACATACCAAAAAGTGCAAGGAAAGTAACTTTAATCAGAAGTTACTCCCCTTGAATTGCTATTTGAATTCACTAGTATGAATTTAAGAGTTAAATAAAAGAGTTCTGTCTTTCAGAGATTTATGGATCAAATTTAATGTTACCATTTTTTATTGGTATATTTATATTCAAAGATCATTGATTTTTTATTGTTCTATAATAACAACTATTCCCATCTTCATTGGGTTTATATTTTATATTTTCCCAATTCTACATTTCATTTTTAAAAGTAATCCAATCATTCTAAAACCTTGAAATTCTACAGACAATGCATAGTTCATGATCAACATGTCTATGATAATTCTTATATAATAAAACATGTCTAGTTAATCACTCAATAGAAACCATCATGTGACCAACGTCTTTTGGCAGCATGCTGTGTTGGGGATGATCAATTAAAAAATTGGAAAAAGGAGTGATCAATGAATAGGTTACTTCTCTCACCTTTAGTTGGGCAGTGATCAGTAAACTTACATTATACTAAATACTTATTTTTGGGAGGGTGAACTTTCAAAAAACAAAGAAAATAATAAGGAGTAAATATTTAAATCTTTAACCCTCTAGCTCCATTAGTGAGGTCTGAAAATGTGACACATGCATAGATAGCGAGCCAGCCAGACCCACTTAAAAACTGAAGAAACCTATGTTGACAGTTTTAGTTGATGGTTTCTAATAGAATGACTGGTATATGGTGACATTTTTGCAAGAAGGAGAAATCCTGTAATTATAAACCTACTAAGTTAAAAAAAAAAAAAAAAAATAACATGTAACAGATTTCATATCACTGTCATAAAAGAATTTGTATCTATATTATCACAAGTGAATTCAACAGAATTAAATTTATCAATAGGTGTTCCTGACAATCCCAAAAGCTACTTTAGGTTTGACAGTTTCTGGTAATTTTGTTTTTCTATAGAAATGTTTATAAAAGTGGTTATTCTTCAAAGATAATTAGTATATATATACAGTACCTCTCATAAGTATTTGAACAGACAACTGTTTTGCTTCGAATCACCTGATTTTGAAAGTTAAAAACAGGAACATTACGCAAGAAGAACCAAATGGCATCCAGTTAGTCATATTTTGTGATTCTGGATGCTAAATTTCTGGAAAATGTTTTTTTAATAGAATTAAATTGTTAAATAAAAAAAAAGCAAGTATTTTGATTCTGTGCTTCTAAAATCTTGTTCAGAATTTTTTAAGGAGATTAAAAAAGTGAACTCCCATTGCTATATGGAAGAGTTACCAAACTAGTAAGTTAATTTTGATCCTCCCCTGCTCAAAATCCATAATGGACCCTGCAATCTCAGGAAATAAAAACAGATTTTGTGCTTGTTCAAATAATTATGAGCAATATTTTTTTTTATCAATGATAATTTATACATGAAAGAAAAAATTTAACATTCAGAACCACAAAACATGACTAAAAGCATCCCTTGTTAAGTTGATTGCAAAAGATTTGGTTCTTCTTGCGTAATGTTTCTGTTCTTAACTCTCAAAGCCAGGCGATTAGAAATAAAATGGTTGTCTGTTCAAATACTTATGATAGGTACTGTATATATAAAAGTGTTATCTTTCAAAGATAATTGGTGTTATATATTATATTATCTGGAACTTTATTGATGAATTGAATGTCTTATATTATGTCTTAGTACTATGTATTTTTCTTATTAGTACTTCTTTGTATTTCAGGTTGTTGAAATTTGGTGTCAAATTAAAGTTTGAATAAAGCCATCATTTATGGTGAAGATTTAGTTTGATTTAAAAGAATTGGTGTATGTATCTATATGTGGTATTCCTACAAAAATCATTGCTATTTGTCTATAAAAGAAGTTAATTTTTCAAAGATAATTGGTATATGTAAATAAATTGTTATCCTTCAATAAACATTGCTAACCAAGTTTCTTCACAGTTACTTAGTGAAGTTACAAAATTTCATGATTAACTGTTAAATTCATAGACCGCTTGTAACCATTTGTATTGACAGTGGAATAGAATTAAAAATAATGGTACTTATGTGAATTGAATATTAAAAAATGGAACCCTTCTGTGAATTGAATAGAACATTTTTTTTTTAAATTCACCTAATAGTCAAAGGAGTATAATTTCAATCAAGAGTTATTTCCCTTGAGGATGACATTCATTTTTTTTTTGGTTTTTTATGAATTTAGGAATTAATATGAATAATCATAAAGGATAGGCTCACAAATACATTTTTCCAAGTGTTAGTTTAGTGAGATGTTTTCTGGCTCACAGATTTGTAAAATCAATAAAGAAAAGCCTTGTTCCAAACAAAAATCTTTATATTTTTGTTTGCTCACATTAATGTTACTATTGCTTTAAAGATTAAGGAAAGATCTGGTCAGTCAACATACGGGTGTGTCATTGAAACAAATAAGATGATGCCAAGCATGAAATGATTTTTTATGAGTATCAACAGGTCTGGTTAGTCACTCAATAGAAACTGTCACATGACCAACATCTTTTGACAGCATGCCATGGTGGGGGTGATTAATTAAAAAATTGGAAAAAGGGGTGATCAGTGAATCGGTTACTTCTGACGCCTTTTGTTGGATCACTATAAGTCCGAATTTTTAAAGACACAAGCTTGAAAGCAGCCGGACACAAACTAAGGGACCAATTTAGCATAAACTTACATAATGAATTGAACCCCCACTCTAAAGTTTCTAGACATTATAAGGAGTAAATGTCTAAATTCTTAGCCCTCTAGCTTCATTGGTGTGGCCTGTATGTGCGACACATACATAGTCAGTCAGCCAACCAGACCCACTCAAAAACTGAAGAAAACTATGTTGACTGTTTTGGTCACAATTTTGGTTGATGTTTTCTAGTACAATCAAAAGGACTAAATCATAAATCTTCTCACTTGAGGAATAATAACAGACCTCTGGTAGAAAATCTGATGCTCTTCAGTCTCATGTGCTACCACTGAGCTATTTTCCTGATTTAGTGTAAATTTGACACTTAAAAAGTTGCTTACAATGCAAAATCTTCAAGGACAAAAGTTCATATTTTCCTTTTTCTTTAGCAGAGCAATAATATTTTTGTAGAAGGATGCCCTTCTTAACTTTAATATCCTATTATGAAAATAAGTTAAGCATACATGCAAGTAGTTAATCTATTAAGTAAGCGAGTAGTGCCCTTACGCTGGCTATGGCTTTAGGCATCCCTGCTCGGGTTCCAAATATCTTATAACTACTTACTTGGCCCTTCTTGGTTTGCGATATGTGAAATAGACTTAGAGCCGACAAGCACCCAAAGTGGCGTCACTCACATCACTATTTTACTCATAGCTGGGAAGGAGATATGGATTCATGCCTTTCCCAAAGGTATTAGTGCGAAGTGAACACAAACTGTCTTAGCCAGAGTTTGAACTCGGCTCACTGAATCCATTCTCTGTGCTGTTACCCACTCAGCTACCTCGCACCTCCTTAGTCTATAAAGATTTACTTTAGCACATTTCTTTTTGTTAATCCTCTTAATCTTTAACACCCTTAATCTTATTGCTTGCCATTTTTTGTGTCCTTTGTTTCATAAAATTGTGATTATTAAAAAGTGAAAACTTCTCTTTCTGTCTTTTCTGTGTGTTTCTGAGAAAGTCTGACAGTATAATGTTGACTACTTGCAATACGGTTTCATTCCACTATCAACAAATCAGCAAAGGCTGCTGTGTCTCATTTGCAAAGAAGTATTTTCCAATGATGCTATGAAACCGTCAAGACTTCAAGTTCATCTTCATAAGAAAAATCCAAGTAAAGCTGGTAGTGACATTGCAGTATTTCACACTGAAGGAAATATTTGAGAAGTGTACTACTCATGCATTTTCACCAAGAAAAAACACTGATTCTGACGTTGATCGTGGTCTCAATGCTTCTTAAAATAGTCCAGAATAATTGCAAAATGTGGAAGATTTCATGCAGTCACTGAAACGTTAATTCTGACATATGTATATAAAGTTCTGATTACTACTGTTCTCAGGATGAATGCAGGTAATGTTCTGAAATCCATCCTTCTCAGTAACAGCACCATATCACTTCATTTTGATGAAATAGGAAATGACATCGAAAGTCAGTTGTGTGTAGAGTTGCGTAAAAATGAATACTGGGTGAATCAACTGTATGAGACAACAAGGCATTGTTAATGGCTTATGCATGATTTATCAAAGAGGGGAAAGCACATGAGGAAATGTTGTTTTGTAGATTAGTGAAGACCAACACGAACAGAGAATAACTCTATGAAGAGCTCAAGACATATCTTATGACCAATAATATCCCAATAACGAACATTAGTGCTTGTGCAATAGATGGGGCAGGTAGCCATGCTGTATTAATTGCATTCATGAAAAAGGAAATTCCTAGTCTTTTTGCAATCTATCGTGTTATTCATCATCAGAATCTTGTTGCAACTCTTTCTGTTACAATTTGGATAGTTAACAAGATTAAAGCACATTCATTACGTAAATAGCAGATTATTTTGCCAATATATCAAGATAACAAAGAGGAATTTGATTGCCTTCTTCTGCACACTGAAGTGTGCTGGCTCTCCAAAGGTTCATACCTAAAGCGACTTTTTAAATTTATTTGATTCGGTAAGCGAATCTCTGCAATCTATTGATAATGAATTATGCCAGAAGATTCTTCATCAGCATGGAGATGTGGCATATCTAGCTGACATTTATGATAAAAATGAATGTTAAAATTGCAATTTCAATTTATTAAAAGGCAAAAACTGCTGTGTCCACTTTCATCAGAAAACTGGATTTGTTCAAACAGAATATTTGCAGAAGAATTTTTTGCAGCTTCTTAACATGTGCTCGGTAGAAAATTATATTCCAGCCAGGATTTTGAAGAATACTGTATACATCTGCAGTCACTGAAAAATGATTTTGAAAAGCGCTTTGAAGATCTGATTGATATGAATATTCCTGTTTGGGTTATGAATCCATTTATTTTCAAGGTTGAAGAACAAGAAATCAACTTGCAGGAAGAAATCATTGAGTTGCAGAATGATGCAGAAACGAAACAAATCTTTGATTGTAGAGGATATCATGAAATGTGGCTGCACCAGTATGGGAAATTTCCTGTTCTTTGGAAAAAAGCAAAACTGCTTTTCATTGCTTTTCCCCCCTTCTTACCTTGCAGAACGGGGATTCAGTGCAGTGAGCCATATACTTGCAAAGAAAAGAAACCGCTTGGATATTGTTAGTCATGGTGACTTGTGACTTGAGACTCTATTTATCATAGCTCAAGCCAGATATTGCTACACTTGTTAAAAATCATCAAGCTCAAGGTTCACACTAGTAGTAAAAGATTATGTACTCTTTCAAATAATTTAATTTTAATAAACCTTTTAAATTGCCTTGCAACCACAATTAATTTGATAATGAACGCCCATTATATATTCATTGATATACTTACTATAACATTTTCCTTAATAAAACCTTTGAAATGAATGTTCATGTTTTTCTTTATAATGACACACTACCATGTCTCTAAAAATCTGTGTTGCGTAATTCTCATATTTAAACTACAGAGGGTCATTAACATGTAGCTAGGTGTCATAGGGGAGCTGAAAAAGGTTAAGAAATTCTAGAGTTTTTGAGTTTCATGCCTTTCTATAAGAACATTAGAGCAGTGTGATGTCAATTGCAGCCTGTCAGGATTGTTGTCTCTGTTCACTGTTTTTCTATTAGTAGGCCATCTTAAATTTTTAGTTTATAGTTTGCTATGAATACATTACTTAGATTGTGACTTGAAATTCATAGTCTTTACCATTAATATGGTAAGATTCATGAACTTTTTACATAGCTTTAAATTGAGATCATAACAGTTTTGTGGTAAAATACTATTTAGGTATTATTTGCATCAATGTTATTTGGAAAAAGAACTTTATACCTTTTACTTATTCCAGTCTTCAAAGGAATACACATAAAACTGTAAGAGGTTTGAATTTTAGAAATCTCTGCTTCTAACATATCCACAAGGCTGCTTCAACTATTTTGTAGATATTATCCTACCCTTTGTATTCATTTATAAGAAAAGAATCATTACACTTCCAGCTTCTTTTTTCTGAATGAATTTTATTTAAAGACTGTCACTAACATTCCCTTTTGTATTCAAATTTCTCTTGTCTTTGAAATGAATGATTATTGTTACAAATCCATTATGATGGTCACTTCCTATCAGAGGTAATTTCTTTTATGAGGAAAAGGAAGTTGCAGTACAGGTACAGTTATTTATTGGTTCTGTGGTAAATTTGCTTATCAATTTTTTGTTTAATTTACTCTTTTGTCAATTCTAGTGCTAAAAAGTTATGACACAAATCTAAGTAGAAAATGTTGGATCACATATTACTTTTTTGTTTTAATGTTCAAAATTTGTTTTCTTTTCATCAATTTGTAAAATAGTTTTTTTTCCGTTTGGACCCTACCCTGCTCAAAATCCTGGATCTGCCCCTGCGGTTTCATAGTGGCTTACTGCTTGCCCCCCCCCACCTCTATGATTTCTGTAAATGAGAAGGTCAGATTTGTTAATTTAAATACCATGTATACTCATATAATGTCCGACTTTTTAGACCAATTTTTTAACCTATAATTAGGGGGTCGAAACAGCCCCCAAATTTTTACTCTTTCAAAAGCATACCTTGTGTAATGTTCAACCCCCTTAATCATAGGTTAAAACATCGGTCTAAAAAAGTTGGACATTACACAAGTATATACAGTATTTAGATTTAATGTCAACTGACCAATCTGACAGAACAACTAATTCAAATCCAGCTCTGCAAATAGCATCATTAGAGGGTGCTACTAATTTTCATAAATTAAAGAAATTAATCAGTTTTAAGCATGAAATCATTTGCCCATTAAGAGTTATCAATATTCTGATTTGATAAAAAAATTATAGATTTGTGTTTGCATCTTTTATAATAATAATAAATTATAATTTAATAATACTCATACCGACAAAACGCTTACGAGATGTTCACGTTCTAACAGTTAAGATGTTGAAAATGGCCTAAACAGCCGTAACGTGTACATCAGAAGACATACACAAGATGGAACTACGTTCATAAAAATGTTAATCTTAAAATTTTAAGTCTTTTTTAAATTTTGAAGTTTCAGAATTTTAATATTTATAACGTCTAGAACACTGAAATTAGAAATAATTTCCAATATTTTTCCTTTTCATAGTTTATTTTTTGTATGAAATTTATATTAACTTTAAACTCCTATAATTCACTGCGCGATCTTAGGGATATATCAGCAAACTATATAATATTTCTTTTTCACAAAAATAAAAAATACAATCACAATTAATTTTGATTGCATTGTGTGGCCAACAATCTATGCATTGTGTGGTCAACAATCTATGCATTGTGTGGTCAACAATATATGCATTGTGTGGTCAACAATCTATGGATTGTGTGGTCAACAATCTATGCATTGTGTGGTCAACAATCTATGCATTGTGTGGTCAACAACCTATGTGCATTGTGTGGTCAACAATCTAACTTCACTGTGTGGTCCACAATCTATGCAATCATACTTGAGTGTGAATGCATAGATTGTTGACCACACACTTACCTTGTGGCTATTCCTGCAAAAAAAAGCCTTATATGTTTCACATAAATACTTATACCCCTGGAATTGCCACCAGACAGATAAAAGTGAGCTCTAGGCATCACCATCTTCTTCTTAGATGTTTAGAATTGTTTATGTATATTCAAGTATGTACTGATGAATGAGTGTCCTCTATTTGAAATGTGGATTGATTGACACAGCTGGTTTATGGCATTGGTTTCCATCAACCGCTTTACCCTCTTGCTGAGATAATTAGCATGCTAGTGCCAGCAAAACTGGCAGAGATGTTGTTTGTGTTTCTTATCGAAGAGTTGGGATCACTGTACGGTGAACACATTCTCTTCATCATATAAATAAAATAATGGAAATAATAGAAATAGAAATAAACATAGCTATCTTGGATCACAGCAACACTGAATAGCCTTAGGCATATACATTGGGTCATCTGATGAAGATATTAGATTCTTTGTAAAACTGTAGATGCAAAAACTTCATGGCCAACATCACTTAATGAATTAACCATATAATTACTTCATTTGTAGATATTTACTTAACTTAGCTTAGCTTAGTCTGATACAGCATCAGATAAATTGGTCGGTGGTTAATTGGTCACTGGTCAATTTGTCATGAGGTCAATTTGTCAATAGGACAATTCATCACCAACTCAAAGAAAAGTTCAAAATTAAAAAACTAAAACTAAAGTTTAATACATTAGATATCAAAACTAGCATACTAAAGGAAATTATGAATCACTGCCACCCATATATGCTGTGTTGGGGGTGATCAATTAAAAAGTTGGAAAAGGCGGTGATCAGTGAATAAGGTACTTCTCTTGCCTTTTGTTGGGCCGTAATCATTAAAAAAGGTCTGAATTTTCAAAAAACAAGCGGGCACAAATTAGTGACCAATTTAGCATAAACTTACATTGCATATTGAACTCCCCACTAAAAACATATTTTAGGGGGGAATTTTCAGGGAAGTTTTCAAAAAACAAAAAAAACATTTTCCCTACTCATTGAGAGGAATGTGTGTGCAACATTTTAAGTTTCTACTATGAACAGTTAGGGCTGGGTGAAGTCTGGGTACATAGATAGATACATAGATACATATAAATATCAGAACACATGAATAATCTAAACCAGCAATAAACCAGTGTTGTGGATAGCAGTGATTAATATTAAAATTTTAGATTATGTTCAACAGCTTTTAAGAAATTAACTTTTTTTTCAGAATTGTATTTTTCTAATAAATTCAAATATGCTAAATTAGTATAAGATTATTTGTCCCATTAGTATTGTTCAAACCAACAAGTAAACAAATTATAGCAGACACCAGAGACAAATTGTCCCGTTGACTAATTTACCTCATCACAAATTGACTGGTGACCAATTTACCAGCAATGATTTTACCAGCGTTGAATTGTCCTAGTCCCATCTGATTTAAGGCCAGGAATTTAGAAAAATGAGAGGATAAGATTGTGTTTTACCAATGGTCCCACTGGAGAGAGCTTGCCTGCCTTGAAAATCAGCATTCGAAATCCTGGCTTGAATACTGATCACTTCATCTGTATATCTTGAAATTTGAAGTATCTAAAATGGAATATGACTTACTTTATGGGCAGTAAATGAGTACAGTGAAACAGTTTCAAGATTGCAAATTATTGAGGTTGTTTTATTCAAATGAACTCTGGAAAACTATGCATTAAAAGGAGTTTCTTTTCCCTTAAATGGATTGCTATTAATAAGCTTCATTTCACTGACATAAGCAATTGAACTATAAACTTTAAGGCTCCTTTTTAGTGTTCTAAACATTGAATTATCACTCTTGAACACCTCCTAAGTGGTGACTTGATTCCTTTGTATTTTTTACAAACACCAATTGACCCCCCCCCCCCAGCAACTAATATACATTATTTACAAAGAGTCTGTATGGTGAGGAGAAATTAGTCTTGAACTTATTGCATTTTTTATATAATTATGATGGGGAAATTGGACACAATTATGTGTTTTATTTCTCATAATTGATTTAGCCTGATTTTTTCTAAGATATTCATTCACGAACAGCTAATAAAAATAATTTAGTCTACAAATTGAGATGGAAAGTGTTTAAGACATGTTTTATGGCCCATATAAGTATAACACAGTGACAAAATGGCAGACTGAGTGATCCATCAAAATACTATAGTATCTTATTTTCATCATTGCCTTAACTCTCTTATGTTACTTATAAATAAATAGATGATATTGGTAATAAAAGTTGATATTGACTCACTATGGATAGATATCTTTTTCTAATATCTAAGAAAAGAATAGTTTATAACAGATGCAATTAAAATGTGATTATTTGTTTATTCAACTATTATTTATTTGGAGTCTATAGGGTAGATGTGGCTCTCTAGCCTTGGTTGGCAGCCAGCCTAGTAACCAGACAACTCTGATTCCAAAACAGAAGTGGAGCCTCAAAGGCAGTCTGGTGATAATCTCTTCTTCTTTTCTGGCAACTCCTGCAGCCAAAAAGGCCACCAGTTATGATGTCTCATCATATTACTGGAAAACGACCTTAGAGGCTGAGAGAGTGGGATTGTCCCTGTGCAACAACCCTCCCACGTTAAAAACATTCATACAAAGGTTGCTGAGCAAATCTCTGAAAGGGCCCACCATCTATGCCCATAGCACTCCAGTGATTTCCACTGTTCTCGAGTGTGCACCTCAAGAATTGCCACATTCGAGTCTACCAATCACAGCAGAGCCACAGACATCATTGGAATGATGGTTAACCAACTAACTAAATAAAAGATAAGACATAAAAAAATGGTTGACTGTTCAGAGAACAGGTGAAGTTTACATCCAAGAGGGACTGTCAAGATCTCATGATTGTCCAAAACAAGAAAACATCACCAAAATTCCTAAGAGATCACTATTTGCGACATTCACTTGATGACAGGTTTTGATCATATCAGTCAGATTTTTTGTTATTCAAAATACAGAGGAAGCCACTTATTGTGCACACTTTGAGACAGGGTCTTTTAGATAACAATTACTGGCTGATAACATTAGGCAAAGTACATAAAAATTGGAACAATTTACATTCATTGTTATAAATTCACAATCATTATATAAATTCATTGTTATAACTAACATTACATTCGTTGACAGAGGTAAATAAAGTGTTTGGGAGCGACTAATTTTGATAACACTAACCATTTGATAACATTATCCATGATTATAATAAACAGCTTCTTCTGTATTCTGATATTGACTTACTGTGAATGGAAAATTTACTAACTTTCTTGAACTCATTGAATGTGCTTTGATTTCCAAATACATAAAAGAAACACCAAGAGAGTTGAGAAACAGAAACACCAGCAGAGTTAAAGGTCACTATTTCTTTATCATTGACTACCTGATACACCTTTACAAACAAAACCGCATGACAAAATGACTAGATAACATAAAATAAGATGAAAGGGACCATCGAGAAAACTGCATTGTTATGAACTTTGAATACTAAAAAGAAGCGGCTATTCTGATGCTCTCATATTTCAACTGGTACAAAAACTGATGTAGCATAGCTTGGATCTGTTCAAGTATTGACAATCAATGGAGACAAAATGGATGACTGACCATCCCGCTGACATTACATTCCCTATCCAGCTGCTCTTTCAACAAAGTTCCATTCAAAAATGTCAAAACATTCTTCTACCTTTGTTTCTAAATAAAATACAGTAATCACACAAAAGGTGATGTCAAAGTGAAGACTGCTGTGTCTTTGAAAAATCTTTTTTGAAACTCCATTCATTTACTAACAAATGAGTTAATTTAGACACAAAGATGGTATTCTTTAGTGCATTTATACATAGCCATATGGTGTATGGCATACAAAACTGACGGCTTAGGAAGTTGGAATCAATATGTGTTGAATAAGTATACTACATCATTAAAAGCAATTTTCAGAAGTTAAAAAAAATTACTCCATACTTAATTCTTATAACTGCTTGCTTGAGGCAGTCCATCTATATCGACGTTGATGTCCGCTATTCTTCTTGTTAGTATCAATTTTTGGTTTTGAGATTGATTTATCGTTGGTTTGCCTTTTGGTTTTCATCATTGGTTAGGGTTTCCGCTTCAGTGTCCTGTGATCTTGATCCTTCTGTGATCTTGAAAGTGAAATTCAAAGCCGGATTCTCTGAGCAACATCAAACTTCAGCAGACCATGTGTTCCTGAACCAAGACCTGACCGTTAACACTAAGGTCAAAGTATACAGAGCCGTCCTTCCATCTACTTTCCGCATTGCATAGAAAAGTCTTCAAACTTTATAAAGTTGAACTACATTCATTATTTATTACTGACCAGCAGACAAGATGGTCTAGCCATGTGGCATGATGTGACAAAAAATAAAAAATGTCACAGATAGATATCAAAACAACCTTTTTGTGTGTTAAACTAGATCTAATTACAAGATATTTTCAGTTACAAGTTTTCTGAAATTTTTTTGTTTATGCAGGCAAAACCCCCTCTGATGAAGTGATCATATATGGTGCCTCGCCCAAAAAGTGACCAAAATGAAAAATATAAAAAAATTAAAAACTAAAGTATAAAGTTAAATAAAACATAGAATTAAAGAATAACATTCAATTAAACAAATAGATACAAAAAATTGATATTGACAAAAAAAGAATAACACTGGGTTGATTTTAAAATTTTATTGTGTGGGCTAATTTAATGGAGTGCGTTATGTCTCAAAACAGCTTCTGTCTTTGTTCAAGCACAAGTGTACTTTGCAAAGCTTGCAGACCACATTGGTGCGGATTATGTCCTCTTTGTGACTACAATATTTGCATGTGGCTGACGGGTCCTCAGGTGATGATAAAGGGTTAAAGACAAGTCTGCAAAAACAGTTATCTATCTGGTCACAGCGAGATCCATTGTACAGAAGAAATATATTACCAATATTCCAAGGTAGCTATATATAATAATTGAATTTATCCTAAACAAAGCAAATTGACATAGTCTTTATTTTAAATAAAGAGGCAGCTGCACTACTAAAACAGTGTCCAATTCTTGACAAGCAGTACAGTCTTGGTGTGAAGTGCAACAACAACAACCACAACACTTTCCTTATGGTTAGCATAAGTGTACAACAACATGTTTGGCTGATGACTGCTACTGATATTATAAGTGTCACAGACAATGTAAGAAGGAAGAGGGGAGAAAAGAAAGTTGGGTAGTTTGATAAAAGGGTAGGAAGGGAGAAGGGAGAAAAGAAAGTTAGTTTAATAAGATAGAAAAGGAAAGGGGATGATGGCTGCTACTGATAGAATAAGTGTGACAGACACAGTATTTAATAAATATATGTTTTTTCAATTTCTTATTGATTATTTCCCTTGCTATATTTGCTAACAGAACTTTTACAGAACTGCACACTTTTTCTGTCATTTAGTTTTTTGATTTGATTTAATTTGAAGAATGACTTCAGACTATGCAGACCAAGAATATTACATTTGTGAGGATATTTTACCTATTATGTATATTTAATAATTCAAACAATTGATATGTGAGGTCATGTTTAATGCTATGTAACAAAGGGAGCTTTTAAACCAAAACAGGTCTGGTTAGTTACTCAATAGAAACCAATGTCTTTTGGCAGCATGCCGTGTTGGCGATGATCAATTAAAAAAAAGGGTGATCAATTAATAACTTATTTCTCTCACCTTTTTGGGGATCACTAAAAAGTCCAAATTTTCACAAAACTAGCAGACACAAACTAAGGGATCAATTTAGCATAAACTTACATTGCAAATTGAACCCCCCACTAAAAACTTGTTTAGAGGGGAAATTTTCAAAAAACAAAAACACTGTTCAGCCCTCTAGCTCCATTGGTGCAGCCTGTATGCATGATACATACATAGCCAGCCAGCCAGACAGCCAACCAACCAGGCAAACCAATTTGAAAACTGAAAGAAACCTATGTTGACAGTTTTGGTGACAATGTTTACATTTTCAGCCCTCTAACTCCATTGGTGTAGTCTGTATGCGACATACATACATACATACATACTTAGATAGCTAGCCAATCTTGAGAAGCCACAAAAAACCGATAATGCTTCATTCTAGGACTCTAAACATGTCCACATTGCTGTTAAGAGGGCTATTCTAAAAAACAGAAGCACAATTATAATGCATTTAACACATTAACAAATATTTCAAAGTCTAATTTTGGAGTTAACCTTAATTTGCCTTATGTAACCGCTACCCACAACACTGGTTTATTGCTGGGTTTAGGTTATTCCTGTGTTCTGACATTTATATCTATCTATGTATGTGGACTTCGCCCAGACCTAACCGTTCATAGTAGAAACTTGAAATTTTGCACAAACACTCCCCTCAGAGTAGGGAAAATATCTTTTTGTTTTTTTGAAAATTCAACCCCTCAATATGCAGTGTAAGTTTATGCTAAATTTGTCACTAGTTTGTGCTTGCTTGTTTTATGAAAATTCATATATTTTTTTAGTGATTACAGCCCGACAAAAGGTGAGAGAAGTAACTTATTCATTGATCAAACCCTCTTCCAACATTTTAATTGATCCCCCCCAACACAGCATATATGGGTGATGGTGATTCATAATTTCCCTTAGAATGCTAGTTATATTTATAATCTGAAAGTTTGCTTAAATATTTGTGAGCCATTTTTTGCAATGCCATGTTCAATTCTCTAGAAAACATTCTGAAAGAAGAATGAAAACAAAATGCCAATGAAAAGAATTAATCACTGCTACCCACCGTTGACCAGTTTAAACACTGTTGCTGGGTTTAGGTTATTCATGTGTTCTGACATTTATATGTATCCATGTAATTATTTATCTCGGTGTCTATGTATCCGGACTTTGCCCACCCCTAACCGTTCAAAGTAGAGATTTTGCACACACACTCCCCTCAATGAATAGGGAAAACCTTTTTTGTTGTTTTTAAATTTCCCTCCAAAATAAGTTTTTAGTGGGGGGATTCTATTTACAATGTAAGTTTATGCTAAATTGGTCCCT
>VCCN01005374.1:3956736-3973636 GCA_006491835.1 Architeuthis dux | reverse complement strand
AAATGAAATGAATTAGACAAAAACATTTCACTAGTCAATGAACAAAACATTCATATCAGCATAGTGATATAAGTATTAATCACCCTTTTTTTCCTTTTAATCTGTCGCTAAAAGGGTTGAGATCTCCCCAAATCTAGAGTTAAAAACTGTGTGGCAAAAGCAGGACAGGCATAATACCCGTACTGGACTCATTCACGGGTCAAAATACAAATTTTAGTATTTGTAAAAAAACTATGCGTCACACTGGGTAGATAGTTTCCGCACACTATTGTGTCATGGCACACAGTTTGAGAACCATTGCCTTAGACAGACATCTTTTACATTGATATTATTGACCAAAATAAAATACACTTCCGTCCAAGTGCACCAACAATTATTTCTTTCTAGCTTCTCTTTATGCAAAGAAAAGAAAGAAGAAATTACATTACACAAAGTGAAAACAAATTCATTTAGAGGTTCCCAGAATGCTGTACAGATTTCATTAGGGAAAAACATTGTTTGACCAGGCAGAGATGCTTCTTTATAATTAGTTATATTTATGTAGTGCAGAGGTAGGACACAAATCCCATAGATAAAGCAGCCGATCCAGTCTTATTGTTCCGCTCTGTCAGCAACACTGATTCTATGCCTGAAGCATTGAAACTATTTATTGTGTGTTTGTAATAGACTGACGTTCAGTTTATTCAATGTTAACCTTATCTTGCAAAAGCCTATGGGGATATAGGTTTAATAATTTATTCCTTATTAGAAAAAGTCAACCAAATCTGTCACCAAAACTGTCAACATAGGTTTCCTCAGTTTTTAAATGAGTCTTTTAAATGTATGTACCGCACATACAGGCCACACCAATGGAGGTAGAGGGCTGAAAATTTAAACATTTACTCCTCATTATGTCTAGAAAAAATCGTTTTCTTGTTTTTTTAAAATTCTCCCTAAAATAGTTTTTTACTGGGAGTTTCAATTTAAAAGGTAAGTGTATGCTAAATTGGACCCTGGCAGCATTCATGCGTGTTTTTTGAAAATGTGGACGTTTTAGTGATCACTGCTCAACAAAAGGCGCGAGAAGTAACTTATTCATTGATCAGCCCTTTTTCCAATTTTTTAATTGATCACCCCCAACATGGCATGCTGCTAAAAGACATTGGTCATGTCACAGTTTCTATTGAGTGACTAACCAGACCTGTTATACATTTTTTGTCATGTTCCCAGGTATTGTTATGCGATAAACTGATAATTTCAATTAATGTTTATTTGTAGGCCTTTAATTGCTTTAGCCAAGTTGAACACATGATTCGCGTTTCGGGGAAAATTAAATCGGAGGGTGTGGAAATGCATGGGGGGTGGGCGGCAGGGGGGGGGTAACACAATGGCTATCAGCAAGGAAAACAGAATTGACAAAACAAGTTCAAATTCCATCTGAAACTGTTTTTGTTCATTTCATACTAATTCACTTGGGAAAGGCATGAACCCACGTCTCCTTGTCCCGTCACCAGATATAATGACAGAATGTCCTGAAAATGGCATACCACAATGGTTAACAGAGAAGAGAGTGAGTGAGTGAGCACTTGGACAAACCACTCATCAATAACTACCTCACCTACCCAGGTAGTAGCAGCAAAAATCTGTTATTAACATTGTATTTTTCCAAAGGCTGGAGGTGGATTCATGCGTTTCCCAAGTGAGCACAAACTGTTCCAGCTGGAGTTTGAATTCGGTTTGCTGAGTCCATTCTCTGTGCCATTACCTGCTCGGGCCAGCCCGCACCTCCTTTGAATGATTAAATGCTACAAATTGGTTTCTCCACACTTATAGAAAGTCTGCCATCTTTGATAATCATCACAATTAGGTCCAAACAGAATTCTTGGCCAGAACACACATATGATCAGTTGTCGAAAAACTGGGCACATGAAGAGTCATTTGAAAAGATAGTCCTTGGTCCCATAACCCAGTACTGGGTCTTTGTGGCACCCTCACGAGTGTGTCTTGGGCGATATAGCCTGAGTGCTTTCTAGGTTCATTATTTCTCTAAGTTAACAAGTATTAATTTTAATAGTTTCCTGGATTTATTTATTTATATGGGGGCTATTAACTTGATTAGTTACTAGCTACTGAAATAACTTTCATTTTGCAAATTAATGAAAAAATATACATGTTTAACATGATGTTGTCGTATACATTTCATATTAATTTTTAGAGAATTGTCTCAATCTCATTGGAGAAGTAGGGACAGTCAATGTAGCAAGTTACATTAAGTAAAATATTGTCTGCAGTTATATTTCATTACATAAGTACAGAAATATAATGATTTTTATCATATTACCTTTTATTAATCACTGCTACCCACAACACTTGTTTATTGCTGGGTTTAGGTTATTCATGTGTTCTGACATATCTAAGTACAGAAATGTAATGATTTTTATCATATTACCTTTTATTAATCACTGCTACCCACAACACTGGTTTATTGCTGGGTTTAGGTTATTCATGTGTTCTGACACGTATCTATGTATCTATCTATGTATCTGGACTTTGCCCAGCCCTAACTGTTCATAGTAGAAACTTGAAATTTTGCACACGCACACACCCCTCAATGAGTAGGGAAAATGCTTTTTTTTGTTTTTTTGAAATTCTGCACCTAAATAGGTTTTTAGAGGGGAGTTCAATATGCAATGTAAGTTTATACTAAATTAGTCTCTAGTTTGTACCCGCTTGTTGTTGGAAAACTTAGACCTTCCCCAAGATTTGCCAGATCTCTCTATCAAGGATGTCGCAGAGCCAATACTTTCTGAACTTGTCTAGTTTGTCGTGCCATCTTATTATTAGGGAAAATGTAATTTTGGAAAATTCCCCCCCTAAATAGGTTTTTAGTTGGGGTTCAATGTGCAATGCAAGTTTATTACAAATTGGTCACTAATTTGTGCCCACTTGCTTTTTGAAAATTTAGACCTTTTTTAGTGATCATAGCCCAACAAAAGTCGAGAGAAGTAACTTATTCATTGATCACCCCTTTTTTCAATTTTTTAATTGATCACCCCAACACAGCATATATGGGTGGCAGTGATTCATAATTTCCCTTGGAATGCTAGTACATATATATTTTTTTATCATGATATCATTGTGTACATTTTATCATATTACCTTTTACAGAATGTTTTCGTTCTCAATGGAGAAGGAGAGACAGTCAAAATAGAAAGATGTATTAAGATTGGATGCAGTGATATTTCATTATACAAGGACCAGGGAGATTTGTTATTGTATGATGTCAGTAGAAATGCTGTAGGTGGACTACTATTTATAAAGCTTTTGGGGGGGCTCTTTCATTGGGGGTCCAGGGGTGTTTTCAATATGCCCCCCACCCTCAGCAAGGCACTGACAAGGACAGAAACATAATGATTTTATCATATAGTAGACACCCTTTAAAACGCTGATGTTGTGGTCCAAGAAAGACAACCACGTTATAACTGAGCCTCGGATAATCAAATGTCAATTACAAGTTCCCAGATGGATGAAGGTTTTGTTTTCATCACAAAATCAAAGAAATTATTTATAAAACACCATGTAATAATATCTTAATTGATTGCAAATTGAAAAAATGTAATATTCTAGTCATATTAAATAAGTCTTTTGTTGAAATTCTGTTTTTATTCATGGTAGGCAATAATATTGGCAAAGATATTGGGGTCCCCTACCCACCCGCCTTATTTCAGAGATCGGGCTATAGGGAACCGCTCTATACAGAGGGACTCCTGTATTACATTTTATACATATTTTTGATGATATTGTAGTGCCAATTTTATCAGATTACCTTTTAGAGAATTGTTTTATTCTCACTGGAGAAGTAGGGAAAGAAAGACATTAGGCAAAATACTGTCTGCAGTTATTTCTTATTTCCTACACAAGTCATCATCATCATCATCATCATCATCATCAACCTTTTAAAGTCCTTGGACATAGACCTTCCCCAAGATTTGCCAAATCTCTCTATCAGGGGTGTCACAGAGCCAATACTTTCTGAACTTGTCTAGTTTGTCGTGCCATCTTATTTTTTGCCAGCCACAATTTTGCATATGATCTCTGGGGATCCATGTTATAAGTCATGATGTCCAGCAGTTGTCTGACATTCTTGCAACATGACCAGCCCATTGCCATTTGAGTTTTCTAATTCTTTCTATGATATCTATGACTTCTGTTTGTTTTCTAATATACTGTGTTGTCTTGTGATGTCTGTGATGTTAAACATGATTCTCTCCTGTGCACATTGCATGGTTCTCAGTTTTAGGGTCAATCTTTTGATTTGGTTACTGAATTTCTTTCTGTGGAAGAGTCCATAGTTTCAAATGGTGGGTAGGAGATATTTTTATCAGCAAAATTGTTACCTTTAAATGAAAGACTTGATTGTTATGCACACACAGAAACAAATAAAATCATACTGTTCATTGTATAAGTAGATAACAAAGAAGACTGTTCTTGTATCACCTTTACAAAATCTGCAGACAAAACTGAAAAATATTTTTCGGGCATTTACATAATGGTGGTAATTTTGGAAATGGGATGAAGTTAAAATTTCTGATGTTTTAAATTTGGACATCAGAGATTTTACAAGCAAAATACAGGATTTTTACTTTTTGGCTTGAATCTATATAAGATGATCAACTGTAATGAAATACACTCTGGTTGTGTGTTCACTTACTGAAGGAAGGAGGGTATAGAAGACTGGTGTTTTGGGATGTAGTATTGGGATTTGCACTAGGGTATCATCTTCCGGGCTAGAATTTGGGTCAAACGGTTGACCACGGTCACAGGGAAGTGAGAGAACAAAGAGAAAGTGTTCGACCAATCAGCTCCGAGTATTTTTTAGGGGGCTGTCGATTAGAAACGTGAGGTGGGTAATCAGTTGGGGCTCACAGAGTGACAGGTCAACATCTTTGGAGTTGACTCCTCATCTGGTAGGGTGCGGGAGAGAGTGGGAGACAGAAGAGAATTCAACCTAAGCTACTACTATCATCATGGTCAGTATTTCAGTAAAGTATCTAGGACTTAAATAACTCGTTAAACAACTCATTAGAATTTCAACAAAACAGAATTCAATACACTGATTGATCCGTGAACCTGCCCTGCATTGATCTTTATCAACGGAAATAAAAAGAACCCATTTTCTTTGAAATTACTGAATTGTGTCATCTTTCTCTCCGCCCATGTGGGAGAGCCTTTTTCCTGTATGGATCAACTGTTTGTTTCCCTCCACAGATTCTTCTCTCCCATAAATGTGCAACCCTGGATCCAGATGTTTCATCAGCGAGAAGGAATGCACTTATGCATTCTTGGAGACATGCGACCCGTGTGTCGTTTTTGTATCGACATGTACAAGACAGTTATACTACACAACCCATTATACAAAAGAAAGCATAAAATTAAAAACAAAACAACAACAATTACTGTATATGCTGATATATAGAACAGACATTTCATTTTTTTGTTTAAATTATGCGAATATTACACTGCGTCCAATGCACCAGTATTATGATTAGGAAGCAGTCTACCAAAGCTTGATATGGACAGTTATGAGGCTCGGGTGAGTTGCACTGAGTGGTAGTCCTCCAAATACTCAAGTAAACCATTCATCTTATAGTCTGGTATTTTCAGTTTTTATCTTCATATTTCTCCTCTGTTTGAATAGTTCTGGTGTTTACAGGATGCTTTGTATGACCCTCACTACTAGACATTTCCAGACTTATCAAAATAATATATTAAATGGGAAATATGTTGTTTGTGGCCATTTAAATTTTCATTACTACAATTACTGTTAGAAAGTGGGAAAATTAATTATACATAGTTCCCTCTATGCTGTGCGTGTGTGCGTGTGTGCGTGTGTGCGTGTGTGCGTGCACGCACCCGTTTTATAATCTAAACCCAGCAATAAACCAGTGTTGTGGGTAGCAGTGATTAATAATAGTATATTATTGTTATACCTATTGAAAATAATCTGTTAGCTAACTGTTTCTGTTAACTAGTTAGTTTTCAAGTTTACATTTGCCCAAGCATTCAGTGTGCACATACTTTTGTTCAAAAAACAAAAAGAATGTGTGTGTGCAAATTTTTACGTTTCTATTATGAACGGATATATAGATAGATACATAGATACATATAAATGTCAGAACACATGAATAACCTAAACCCAGCAACAGTATTTAAACCAGTGTTGTGGGTAGCAGTGATTAACAAGAGTTCAATTGTCCGAAAAACTCTTTGAAATGACAATTGGTTTGACTATTGGTTCTTCTCTAATTGATACTAACTAACTTTATCGGCTTTTTCAAAATGTTGCTTAAACCATAACTTTGATCAGGAATGACTTTTTTCAGAATCTCAACCAGCACTTCAGCATACCATTTCATTGGCATTCAAATCAAATTATCAAATAACCAAGCTCAAACCTATGCTAATAAATAAAATTGTTAGGTGTTTCTTGTTAATCACTGCTACCAAAGGTTTAGTTTATTCATGTGTTCACACATTTATATGTGCACATACTTTTGTTACAGGAAAAGATTTGCATGACATAAGATTTTTACACGGACTGACTACTCAAAATCAGAGGGAACATTGACTACAATGCTTAATTTGCTCTTCAAAGCATTTGCCAGGTAAACTAGACAAAAGGAGTGATTACTTTTCCAGTTAAGTTTAATTATACTCTTTTGGCCCTGAAGTAAACTAACTTATAATTTATTCATGTAGTAACTAACCTTAAGGATAGTATTAAAGCACAGAGTCATTGCCCACAGTCTTATAGAAGCAAAAGCTAAGCTTTAGAGGACGTTTGAGAATTAATTTACATTATTGCAAAGCAGCTCACTAGAGGATTGAAGGAAACAATTTAATCAGACTTGTTGAAAAATATAACAAATCAAATATATCTATTTGCTGATTGATTTTCTCTTGTCAAGATTCAAAATTGTACAACAGAGAGACACTAGCTGTGTGAGTGCATCCGTGTGTGTGCGTGTGTGCTAAAGAACATTAATTGTAGGTGAATTGATTAAACTGGGGTAATCATTTTATCAGAAAAATTGCAATTATTCAACTTCTGATACTTTCAGAAAGTTAACAACTCAAATTCCAAGATGATTTAACATAGTGAAAAAAAGATGGCAGCATTTTATACTGGTATACACTAGATCAGCTACATTCTTTAACAAATGATGGAAATTTTATCTATCTATATCAATGGTTCTCAACTGGGGGGGGAATTCCCCCCAGGGTGGAATTTGGGTAGTCCAAGGGGGGAAATAAGGCTATTAGGTAAAAATAAAAGTCCAGTCTAGAGATAAGGTTTTTCTGCACTTCTGTCTATCAAGTCGAAGGCTCAAAATAAGCTCCAAGTTGAGAAAGATTTAAGATGTGCTCTCTCACTAATAGACCCACGAATCGAAGAACTGATATAAAAAAAAAACAAGAACAGTGATCACATTGATGTGTATATCAGTTTTGATAGTAGATTTCTTATTTTTTTGTAATAAATTGGAATTTCAAATGATGTGTTCTAATTATTTTTGCTTGCTTTCTTTGAGTAACAAATACACAGCTGCAGTTGTATAATTATAAAGTTAAACTAATTCTTATTATAAATCTATCTAATTACACACAAAATAAAGTTATTATTTGAAATTATTCTTTGTTGCAACTTAATAAATGGAAAATGGGAATACTAGTAATCTTATCGACAAAAGTGGGGAATGACACGAAAAGTTTGGGAACCACTGATCTATATGATGAACAATGTGAGTTTTTTCTGTTTGTTTTTCTGTCTGTAACAATAGACTCTTACATTTAAAGGTAACAATGTTACCCAACATTTGAAACAATGGACTCTTCCAACTGAACAAGTTCAGTAGGATTTCTTTTTCTAAAAAAGAATTATTAGATATTTAGGCAGCCATAGGTGGGGGTCACAGATTTTACCCCCACAGGTGTTGAAAGTTATAAACAGGATATCGACGAAAACCCCAAACTGCAAGGTGTTGATGACCAGAAACAGGCACACCAGGTGTTCAAAAGGCATAAACAGGATATCAACTAAACCCAGGTGGTGGACTGGAAAACCAGCGTGGGCGTTCGTGCCCCATAAAAGCCAGAGACGCCCTCATTAGGCAGACCACCAGAGTGCCGAAGCCTGGGAAGACACAACACCAATCTCCCTGTAAGAAAAGTATGTCGGCTCTCATTATCTCTCATTCACTCTTCATTCACCACCACGGCACGATGTATCTGATGCAATAAAAATATATCCTCATATTTTTATAAACCAAGTTTCGAGTCTTCCTTTTTCTCCAAGTCCAAAATGGCTATACAACAGAATCATCTCATGGAAATTCAAATATATCCGTGAATTTTTTTACGAGGATTAACTAGTTGTAGATAAAATTAAATTCAAAGAAAATGTCTGAAGCCAGATACATATATTATAAGTTACTAAATGGAATTTCTACTTTGTCTTATGGGCTACACAACTTGTTAAAGAGATAAGCACACACACACACGCATACGCACATACATGTATGTACACACGCATACACATATGAATGACAATGTGGCACATAGTAAATGTTTCACTTAAGAGTTAATGATGTCATTTCCAATTCAAAGAAACTCTCAACCAAAATTGTCACCAAAACTGTCAAAATAGGTTTATTCAGTTTTTGAGTTGGTCTGGCTGGCTGGCTATGTATGTATAATGCGTATAGACTGTACCAATGGAGCTAGAGGACTGAAAATTACAATATTTACTCCTTATTATGTCTAGAAAAAAACATTTCTTTGTTTTTTTAAATTCCCTCCCAAAATAGGTTTTTAGTGGGGGGTTCAATTTATAATGTAGGTTTATGCTAAATTGATCCCTTAGTTTGTGTCTGCTTGTTTTTTTTGAAAATTCATACTTTTTTAGTAATTACTTCCCAACAAAAGGTGAAAGAAGTAACTTATTCATTGATCACACCTTTTCCCAATTTTTTAATCACCCCCAATATGGCATGCTGCCAAAAGACATTGGTCATATGACTAACCAGACCTGCCCTTCTTGTTAGCTAACTCCCTGAAAAAGGCATGTGTTTTAAAACTCCTTTTTATACAAACATTTGTATTTAAGTTGAGAAAAAAGCCAAAAGCAAAGCTGAGAAAAATTGCTTCTCCTCTCCCACTGGACATCAATATGGATGGAGCCCAATGCATAACATTTCTTGATGGCTCTTCTATTTTTGTATTTAGCAATTATTATCAAAAAATTAAAACAAAAATCATAAAATTATGAAATTTAGTTTAACATAAAGTCCTTGATTGATCAATAACCTATCTCTAGGTAAGATAATAAATCCTCAAACAAGTTTAGTTGAGATATTTTACTTTTTTACCTGCAAAAAATAAAAAATATTGAAGATATATATTTTTGGAGGCCCCTAAAGTCTTGGGGCCCTTTGCAGCTGCACTGTTTCCACTGCCTTAAGTATGGCCCTGAACATCCAGACTAGTAACTTAGTCCTTGAAAAAAAATAGAAATGTTTATAGGTTTTGCAGTTCTAGATAAAGATTTATAAAACCAAAAAAATTAAAAACAGGTCTGGTTTGTCACTCAATAAAAACAGTCCAAGTCTTTTGGCAGCATGCCATGGTGGGGGTGATCAATTAAAAAATTGGGAAAAGGGGTGATCAATTTACTTCGCTCGCCTTTTGTTGGACGGTGATCTCTAAAAAAGTCTGAATTTTCAAAAAATGAACACTACCTGACACAAACTAAAGGACCAATTTAGCATAAACTTATATTGTAAATTGAACACCCCACTAAAAACCTATTTAGGAGGTCATTTTCTAGACATAATAAGGAGTAAATGTTTTAATCTTACACCCTCTAGTTCTATTAGTGCAGGCTGTACATGCGACACATACATAGATAGATAGTCAGCCAGACCGGCTCAAAAATGAAGAAACTTATGTTGATTGTTTTTGTTGACTGTTTCTAATATTTCCTGGATAACCTGTAAAAAATGTCTTCTTCTGCAGGAATCAAACTTTGGAGTTCACCAAATTTGTTTTACAACTGCACTGCCATGTTGAACGGTTGAAGATGGTTGGTTGGTTATTGTAGTACAAAACAGTCATATACCAGTTTAGCGAAAGAGGCAGGGCAAGGATGAATTAACTAGGAAGAATTAACTGATACAAGATACCCTCTAGCATGGACAGCAGAAAGAGAACAATCTACCCTCATGGATTGAATAAAGGGTTCGCTTTGAAATTCTCAGAAGGTTACCAACTTGATAGTTTTGGTGACAGTTTTCGTTGACTGTTTCTAATAGTTCCAGGATAACCTAACTTTGGAGTTCACCAAGTTTGTTTTACAACTGCACTGCCATGTTGAACGGTTGAAGATGGTTGGTTGGTTATTGTAGTCAAGCCCGCATATTACCTTTTCTTTGAGGAAAACTGTTGAAGTGTCACAAGAATAAATCAATATTATCCAGCATCAGCACATCACGCTTCATGATTAGAAAGCAAATATTGGCTGCGATTCAAGTAGGCCAAAACAGATGTGTCAGTAACAACAGAATCAGACTGAGAGGAGAAAGCGCAATAATCGTCGGCTGTCTCGGCAACAGAAGTGAATCCAGCTCAGCTTGAGACAACATACTTCTTGATCAACAACACTGAGTGATCTCATTTGGAAAGTGCGTTCAGAAAGACAGATATACTTGCACATTTACCTCAGGGTGAAAAGCAGGAGGCTAATAAGTGAAAGGTCTGAGATACTATTCAAATTGCCATGCATGTTCTCCAAATCCATCTGATAGGTCACATATCCAGAAATATGCTCCTTTCTGTTTCTTTTTCTTTTCTTAAACCGATCTGAAATAATTCATTAGATAACAACCAAGAAAGATAAATTATAAAACTCCGCCTTGGAGAAAGAAAACTTTGAGATTTAGCTCATAAAATACTGATTTTGCTTGTAAAATAATTTATTTGAACAAAAATTGTGATTTCAAACTAAAACAAAATTTTTTTGTAAAAAGATGATCTTGTAACTTGACAATTGCTAACACACTAGTATATTGAATTTGTCTGAATTTTATGAGATGAGGTTAGTTAGTGCAAAATTGTAATATACCGGTTCAGTGAAAGAGGCAGGGCAAGGATGAATTAACTAGGAAGAATTAACTGATACAAGATATCCTCTAGCATGGACAGCAGAATGAGAACAATCTACCCTCATGGATTGAATAAAAGGTTCGCTTTGAAATTCCCAGAAGGTTACCAACTACAACAGAGATCTAAAGAAGGCCGGTGGGTACAAGTGGGTGTACAGTGGCTCTGAGTGGCAATGCAGCCAGTGCATTGCACCAGGGCCCAAGAGAGTTAAGTGGGCCTGAGAGTTAAACTTCTAAATCAATATGATATATCCATCAATAAAATAGTTTGACTATTGTTTACCAGTGAGCTAATACAGTATTGCGTGCTAAAAGGGTTATAGCAGATAAAAACAGAATGGCTAAAGGACGAAGGGGTTTGTGTAGTGTTTGTAGTAGGGGGGAATGAAAACAGCCTTGCACGCCCTTATAAAATTCCTCTCGGAGGCATCTGGGTACAACCACCAAAACGTTGTGACTTTAACAACCAAGATGAAGACACTCGTTTGAGTAAGTCAGTGTATAATAGTCAGGAGAAGGAAAACTTGTAAATTTCACTGACATTTATATGTATCTACTGTTAAGTACTGAATAATCATCCACCCGCCACTTATTAATTTTCCAGAAAAATTCCAAACCCCCCACTCTTATTCCAACCCCTCTGCTTATTAATTATTAATTACTCCAGCATTGGCAACGCTTTTGAAATTTTTATATCCAAAATTGAGTTTTAAAAAATCCCAAAATATTTAGTTGTTCTAGAAAAATATCTAACAAATTATCCAAAACTGGGACAAAAATATCCAGATTTTCCAGAAAATTATCTAAAAATTATGTAAATATACACTACATTTTATTAATTTACTGCATGCTGTATAAAAATATAAAAAATGACACTAAAAATGTAATCGAATAATTATATTAAACCCAACTACTTACAGATATAATAAACCAACCCCTACTTACGGGGAGTAAGTAAAATATCTAAAGATATCAAGATTTTGCCAAAAAATCTAAAAAATATATGAGCTTCATTAAAAAAATATCTAAAAACAATTTTTATAACTAAACACAACAAAAAATATCTAAATCTAGATATAAAATATCTAAGTTGCCATTGGCATCACTGCTCCAGAACTGAATATATCCTTTGGCACAATATCGTTTTGGTGGGTGTCACTTGATGTAAACAATTTGATTATTCTACAAGTGTTTCGTCGACAGAATGTTTTCTCTTTTTAAAAAATCTTCTTTTTTTTCCTTTCTTTTTTTTACACAAAATGAATTTAATCATTGTAGAATCATGTTATTTTTAAAACATGGCTGAAAAGCATATATTTGGTGGTAGATAGTTGGAGACTTTTCTGGCCTAAAACATGCTAAAATGACAAATATTTTTTATCAAAGCAATTATTTTATTATTTATTTTTATTAGATGGAGTATTCATTTTTAACTGCATCTTAATTTTTCAGTTGCTTTCTTTATCGTAACTTTAGGGTGACGACCTGAGTTTTAAAGTTGCGAAAAAGCATCTGAAAAATTAAGATGAAGGTGAATAGAAATTTAGAAAAAATTAGTAATAATAATTGTTTATAAAACATTGCAATACTGTAGAACACACCAAAAATAAGAATTTAGTAAAAAATACTACACTAAAAGTCAAAATGGACAAAAATTTAAATATGGCCAAACCAAAAAGTTCATGGCTCAATGCCTTTTAAAAAAGGCCAGATTTGTCAAATTTGGCCAAAATGGCAACCCTGCTTATTCGTAATTGGATTTTAATCTTTTTCCCAAACGCTCCTAATATTCCATACTCAAGAGTATATATCCATCTATGTATCTGGAATTTTCCCAACCCTAACCGTTCATAGTAGAAACTTGAAATTTTGCACACACACTCCCCTCAATTAGCAGGGAAATTTTTTTTTAAATTCCCCAAATAGGTTTTTTTTTGGGGGGGGGGGTCAATATGCAATGTAAGTTTATGCTAAATTGGCCTGCTTGTTTTTTGAAAATTCAGACCTTTTTTAGTGATCACAGCCCAACAAAAGATGAGAGAAATAACTTATTAATTGATCACCCCTTTTTCAAACTTTTTAATTGATCACCCCCAACACAGCATATATAGATGGTGGTGATTCATAATTTCCCTTGAAATGCTAGGGTTATTCTTGTTGTTCTTCTTTTCAAGTTATGCTTGAATATGCATTTAGGGTTTTTCTTACTCCTTGATTAGAATATCTAAACGAGTTTGGGTTCTGATTCAGCAGTAAAATCATGTATGGATTTCTGAGAGAAACTAGTAATGGCATCACTAATATCAAATTCTGTCTTGGCCAAATAAAGCCTCTTTCTGCTTCTGTGAGTTTGCAATAAAGCCAGTGAGCCAGAACATCATTGGAATTTGGAAAATATATAGATATGTATAGGAAACTCATTCATTGCACCAGCAACCATAAAAAACATCATGTTTCTATATGATAATCTTTAGGCTTTTTATTGGCAGAATCTCTATAAGTATCATTAAAACTGCAGTTAGTTGCTAATGAGGTAAGAAGTAATAGTCTGGGAGCCAGCCCCCCCCCCCCGAGGATCCTATGAATAGGGTACCAAAATGTTCCTTAGGATGTCCTCTTTCAGAAAATATGTTCCCAAGAAAACAGTTGGGATGAACTACCTCATTTTCATAAAACAAAATGGCCACCAGCACACACCAAAAAAAACATAATTTCATATCTTGTCCCCCAATTGACATATCTGCAAATGCAAATGAAGTAGTTCATCCCAAATTCTTTCTTGGGGACATCTTTTTTCTGAAAGAGGACATCCTAAGGAACATTCATAGGATACTGGTGTGTGTGGGGGGGGGGGGGGCAGAGTCAAGTCAGTCATGTTTGCAGGGCTCCCTGGCGCCCTGAGCAAGCTGAACTTCGGCATCCTTTGAAGTATAATATTATCTTATATTCCTAAAGAAATCTTCACATTATGGAGTTTTCTTATTTTACTGTTTTTTAATCTGTTTAGTTTATTCATTTTCCAAATAGCACTTCGCACCCTAGGCAGCTGCCCATGTCGCTGGTACCTAGGACCAGCCCAGCATGTTTGTTATAGACAGGCCCGTGCAAAGCTGGTGATAGACCCAGACCAGATGGAAACGTGGGTTGGTGAATTTCGATGACTGTGATGAAGATGACCTTTACTCTGCAGATGAGGATATCATGATAAATGCAATAAATGTAATCTGAAGAAAATGACAAATTCTTTTCTTTCAATTCTCTTTCTTCTTCAAAAATTTAAGTTGTCATTCCTTTTTCTCTTTATCACGTGGTCACTGCTGCTAACACAACAATACGTATTACAAAAAGGTGGTGGCTGTAGTTTGCAGTACAATTCTCTATTAAACCCACTCCTCTCATAATTATGACAGCTACAAAGATTGCGTAATTTCAAACTGGCTTAGGCCCAGTGTGCTATTGCGGCGACAGCTTGCATATTTTCATTTTTGTATTTACATAAAAAAAAAATAAAAAAGGTAATTTTAACCAAACCTAAGTTTTTATAATTTTATTATTTTAATTACCGGAAAAAGATGTGATTAAAAGAGTATTTTCATTGTAAACTACTTCCACTATTGCCATCTGGCGAGTATGTTCTCGGTTTTCTATATTATTGATCACCACCACAGCAATGGTGATAGTCAAATGGATCTTCTACACCCAATGAACAGTGCTGGAAAAATGTCACGCAATTATATTACCATAGATGATATACAACTGAATTTTCTAGCTCAAAATTTTCAGAAAAAGTGTGGATTATACATGGGGAATTAGAGTACATATCACTCTACAATTTATACACTTTCAATAAATGTCAGTTTCTAACTTTTGTGTTTTAAATTAACCTCAGTAAACGTCCAACTGAAAGGTCTGATCCTACACATCCTTCTTCTCCTCTACTACTCAATTTATGATGGCGTCTTTCAAGGATGCCACCTGTTGAGTGACCAAGGGTGATGACTCCCCATAAGTATGCCCCCTATTGAGCAACCAAGGGCGATAACTCTCAAACTCAAAAATTACTGGTTTGCTATTTGTAATTTGTAATTCACAACACCTCCAATTGTCACTTAAAAGCTCCCAGGCACATTTTCCTCAAATTGGGTCGGCAGTTGACGTTTGTAACTTGACCGGTGAAGTTCCGGAACAGCAGGGGTCTCAGATGTACTGGGAGAAACTGTTGTATCTAATGGCGGAGAGTCGGTAGGAACTGACCCTCTAGGTAAAACAGGAATTTCAGATGTTCGATAAACCCTAGGAACCGTAGGTGTTGTAACAGCAGGAACAGTTGGCACCACTACCTCAACTGACTCGGTTGTAGGCTTCAGAGGTTGATCCACGTGTCATCTCATTACGTTTCCACCTACCCTTACTTCATAATTTACAGCCCCTAATTGTCATTGTATAGTGCCTTCCATCCAACGTTCACCAGCTCCAAAATTCTGCACCAGAACATGATCGTCAATGTCAAATGTCAATGTCAAATTCACACAGCAAATGTAATATTCTTGTCCGCCGTTCTGTCTCTGAGTGTCACAACATATTGGCTAATGGATTCATCATCCCTCCTATTCCTTGAATAAAACAGAAAACGCTCATGAATTTCATTGGGGACAGGATAGATGTGTCTTTCCATGAGCAGACATAGTTTTTTAAATATCTTTTCACTCGGTCTATTATCAGCAAAGAACAGCATAATGTTTAGCTCCAACTCCAGACTCGCTGTTTACCATCATCATTTACATCATTGGCAGCAAAAACAAATTCCAATCCTTCCACATAATTTTTCCAATCTTCGTTGTCACTGTTCCATTCTTGATTCATTCAAAATCTCATCCTCGTCGCCAATTTTGTGTTTTAAATTAACTTCAGTAACTGAAAGGTCCAATCGTACACGTCCTTCTCCTCTACTACTCAATTCATGATATTCTCAACACTAACATAACTGGAGTTGCTCTGTTATTATGATACTAGACTTATCCATAGCCAATAAAAGAAGAAACATTTATTTAGGATGAAAAGAAAACAACTAGCATTCCAAGGGAAATTATGAATCATTGCCATCCATATATGCTGTGTTGGGAGTGATCAATTAAAAAGTTGGAAAAAGGGGTGATCGATGAATAAGTTACTTCTCTCGCCTTTTGTTAAGCTGTGATCACTAAAAAAATCTGAGTTTTCCAAAAACAAGCAAGCATAAAATAGTGACCAATTCAGCATAAACTTACATTGCATATTGAACCCCTCTCTAAAAACCTATTTTGGAGGGGAATATTAAAAAAAAATGGTTAGGGCTGGGCGAAATCCGGATACATAGATAGATACATAGATACATATAAATGTCAGAACACATGAACAACCTAAACCCAGTGTTTAAACAGTGTTTAAACCGGTCTGTTGTGGGTAGCAGTGATTATTGAGTTAATTACATGTTTTACCATTGCTATCAAGGACAATGGATGATATTTAGTCATGTACATATGAATTAGTTTTGGTTCTTCTCTCTTCACTTTCTCTTCACATGCTCTTACAAGCCTCTGCTTGCCCATACTTTATGAGCTGACTAATAGCTAGACTGGTCCCTAAATTCATTGGACAAGTACCATCATAACATCTTTCTCTCTCAGCAATTTTAGGCCATTAATGTGGATGTCTTGCCATGG
>VCCN01005374.1:3935005-3945822 GCA_006491835.1 Architeuthis dux | reverse complement strand
TTAATTCCGGTACTAACTTAGTTGCTCGTCTCTGGACGTTTTTATCACTCTCTAAGTACGGTGACCAGGCGTGTGCACAGTACTTGAGGTGGGGACGGACATAAGTCTACAAAGAACATCTTTGAAACAACAAGCCGATTGAGAAGGCTTAAAATTGTATATATCTGACAAAATCTCATGGCAGTGAACTGAGAAGTTTTATCTCCATATGGTCATGGAACAGATACAAGAAATCTTCTGGAAACTGAGCAGAAGAAAGTGAACTATATTTACCCAGGTTGGAAACTGGCAATGATGTAGTGCTTTAGGAATGCATGGGAATGGTGTTCCTTTACTTTCTTTTTTAGGGGCAACAGCGCTTCCTCACTATCTGTATACTTTTAAAATTCTCTATTTGAACAATTCACTTATAAGTAAAATTAGCCAGTATATGTCCAAATATTCATCCTAAAAGGCCTCAGGGAAATGTCTCTGAAATCAGTTAAATCTCATAATTCTTTTATTTTTTAAATTATGAAATTTAACAGATTTCAGAGACGTTTCCCCTCCTACATAAGTTTTTAGTGGGGGGTTCAATTTGCAATGTAAGTTTATGCTTATTTTTAATTTTTTAGTTGCGTTTTATTGCAACTTTACTCAGTTAAGTTAAGTTAAGTTAAATCTCAACCGGAAAAAAATGATGAAATTTAACCAATTTCAGAGACGTTTCCCGAGAGCAGGCAGTTCTGCGTTCCCTCTTAGTTTAGCACTGCACTACTGGAAACTGGTTAATGCAATATAAAAGATCAGAAATCTTGTTAAAATCTATTTCTAGGTTATTCACATTAACTTCCAGAAGTCACCTGAACTCCATAAAGGGAGTTATAGAGAAAGTAAAAGAGACAGACAGACACATCGTGGGTTGGGGGTGCAAAGGCGAATCAGTTGAAAGAGGCCATACTGAGGTGAGACTAGAGCCATAGAAAGGAGAGATGAATCTTGATGAAAATTCAACAGGCAGGGCGGGGGGGGGTGTCTGAGAGAAAAGATTTAGATTAGTGCCAAGTGGTCAAGAAACTAGCATTGGGCAGCGGCTTTACCCCATGAAGACGGGTGTTAACGGAGCGCCATCCAATAGAATGAATGCAGCCGAAGCTGGCAGCAAGTACGGCCAGGACGGTCGTTTATCCTGGGCTTCTGACAGATTCACTGAGATACAAGCCTTCAACAGGAATAAAACAAACACTAAAACACCTTCCGTCCTCCCATTTCACTGAACACACCCCCACCCCCAACCGTTCGCCACGGCAGTGTGTTCCAATCAATTTAGCTGTACAGAACCAACGCTGAAGGGTTAGGAGATGAGACAGAAGACTGGTTCAAAGAGAAAGGAAGGTAAACAACAGATTACTCTCTCGCTCTCTCTCTCTCTCTCTCTCCCTCCCTCTCTATCTCTCTCGCTCTCATGAACATTGTTTTGATTTTCTATGCCTCATCGTTTTTCTCTTTTCCCTATTCCTTTTCAACACGCGTGCACACGCACCCCACACACATACACGCACACTCACACACGCACACTCACACACCATTAAATACTTTCACACACAAACTTAAGTACTTTGCAGATACTTGTATGCAGTATTGCCTTTTCATCGCCTTTCGCGCTAGATTCAACGCGTTTCTTGTTTTGGCAGTGCAAAAAGCATTAAATTAGCGCGTTTGCGCCTAAAACATTTTGGCAGTTTTAGGCCATTTTCAGGCTATTTTTGACCATTTTTAGTGCCTTTTTGGTGATTGTTGGCCATTTTTGGCTTTTGTTTTTAGAATTTAGATCTTTTTGGCAAATATTTTTGCGTTGTTCACACTGCTTGTATGAAATAGTATGCAGATTTTATTTCTTTTTTGTGTAATTTGGTTGTATCTACATTTTGTACTAAAAGACAAATTGCATTCATTGTTTGCTACTAATTTCAGCTATAGTTATCGCAACATCCAAAGTGGTTGATCCTGTCACCAAAAATAAACCTACTTATGTTTAGTTCTATAATGGTCTTACATAGTCAACCAATTTCTTCATGTTAAGTAACTAGAAAGCACTCAGAAAGCACTCAGAAAGCACTCAGAAAGCACTCAGAAAGCACATACCTCTACCAATGCCATACACCAACCAAAAACTGAATGAAAATCAGTTCATATATAGCTACTATGAAGGGCAGGTAACTGTAAGTTTTGATTTTCCATATTTCAGGTTATTGTCTTAATCTATGAAGAAATATCTCTCAATCGAAAAAGAATTCCTGGATCCACCCCAACATTTAATCAGTTCTTCCTTAGCTTATGACCCACCCTTCACCAAAATGTCATTAAAATCCATTGAGAACTTTTGGAGATATCGTGTGGGCAGACAAACATGAGTGCATACATATAAATATGTGTATATGGAAAAATATCTCTCAAGCGGAAAAAATTTCCTGGATCCACCCCAAAATTGAATCAGTTTTACCTCATCCCCTGGCCCTCCCTTCCACCAAATGTCATTAGAATTCAGAACTTTTGGAGATATTGTGTGGACTACAGTTTTGGTTGTCAGTTTCTAATGTTAAACAATTTGTATTTGATTGATTTTTAGTTACGTGATAGGTCACAGCTGGAATGGAGAGTTGATAGAAAGGGGGTTCCTAAAACAGATGATAACCCAAGGGATCCATCCCAGTTCTCTCCTTTTCCCACCCCCTTCGTAACCCAGTTAGTGCGAAGTGAACTCTAACTGTTTTAGGCGGGGTTTGAACTCGGTTCACTGATTCCATTCTTCATGCCATTAAGCATTCGACCACTCCGCACCTCTTCTTTGGAAGTGGGACTTTGGAATAGATTACCGGAATATGTAGTGCTATCAACAGATGTAAATGATTTTGAGAAGAATTATGAACCACAAAGGTTTAAGCTCCTAGATAGTGTGTAAATATAATTGTTATGATGTGTGCTTGTATATACAAATTGTATACTTTTTTTCACACTAAAATAAAATGTATTCTTATCAGATATGCAATTTGCTAATTTGCTAATCTCAACAAGCTTTTATAATTCTTGGCTCCTACAGCACCAATCAGGATTAGTCAGAACTCAGAACAGAAAGGCACGAGACCGTTGTTCCTGTTGGGAATGGTCTCTCGAGCACACCTTATTTCACTCCCACTCTTCATTCTCCGGCCGACGAAATATATAGTATGAAATAAAAAATATGTCTCATATTTTTACAAACAAGTTTTTCGAGTCATCCTTTTTGATTGTCCAAGTTCACGATTTTCCTCCCGAGGAAGAAGGCACTATACAACAATAGTTATACATTACTTTTATGATAAAAAAGAACCAGCAACATATTTCCAATCTGCACTGTTTACTCACTGCTGTAGATTGATGGCCTGAGTAAAGTTGCAATAAAACGCAACTAAAAAATTAAGATTTAGCATAAACTTACATTGCAAACTTACTTAGGAGTGGAATTTTCAAAAAATACATTTTTTCTAGAATAATAAGGAGTAAATTATTTGATGTATGTTCACACTAAAATAAAAATGTTCTAAACTGTTCTCTACTTATACCATCTGGTATTTCAAAACATCCATTTATTCACAAGATGCGTCGTTACTTGAAGATTGAATCTGAAAGCTTATGTTGTTGAAAAACATATTTAACCCTTTAGACACAATTTAATCATATTCCTATTCATTAATTGAATGAAGGGGAGATAAATTGATGGTTTAACCATGATTTTGATTACCTCTACTCGTATTGTAAATGTTAATTAAATATCTAGTTTGATAATTGCTTTAAAGTGCCTCCTAGGTAAGTGTATTAAGTCTGGTGGGCAATTGGAAACTTTATTAGCAATGTGTTTCAGCTATCAGTTTAAATTCCCTTGGGCAATAAGTCTACAGCTTTGAATGGTGGATGCTCATGAGGAAAGCATACGAATTGAACAGATAAATACACTTGTAGCTTTTTAATCTGGAAACCTTGGGACATGGCCACAGATTTTTTTCATACTATTAGATGATAAATTATGACAGTTTATTGACTTTTAACTATTTTTCTAATGGTGTAGAAAATAGCGCAATATGTTTTTAATACAATTTATATGATACAAATTATATTATGAATGAAATTTATTTGTGTTCGTTATTTTCTATAGTTTTGAGAAGGGTCATTAACATTCAAATAGTTCTTTGGATAATTGAACGCCTTTTCTAAATTCGAGAGCTTTCAATGTTTATTTTAGCGTAAAATTAGATATGTATTAATTTTTCCTGAATTTTATAAATTATTTTTATTACAACCAATTAAAAAGCACACACAAATATTCAAATAGTTCTTCGGACGATTGAACTCCTTGTTGTTGTTTGTGTTGTTAACAGAACATTTTGGCCGATCCATTCTTCAGCCTTCTTCAGGTGTAATATCCAAATGTGATGGGGTAAACAGCAGTTTTTAATTATTTATAAGGCAGGCACACGGCTCATATCAACATGTGTTAACAACACAAACCACTAGAAGGAGTTCAATCATCCAAAGAACTATTTGAATGATGGATAAAGATGTATGTAAACAAAAGGAATTTAATAGTCAGTCTGAAAATTCTGATTATATGTTCTGAACAGAACAAACAAAGCTAATTCTTTGAATATCTGCACAATACACTGACAATGTCCTTCCTCCTCCTTCTCCTCCTCCTTCTCCTCCTCCTCCTTCTCCTCCTCCTCCTCCTCCTACTACTACTACTACTACTACTCCTCCTCCTCCTCCTCAACCATCAAAGTCCGTTGTTGGGCATAGGCCTTTCCCAAGGTTTGCCAATTGTTTTGCTCTTAAGCAGCACAGTGCCAAAACATTCAGAACTTATTCAAATAATCATGCCATCTTATTTTTTGCCGGACACAATTTTGCTTATGATCTTCTTGAGGAATCCACATTGTGAGTCTTGATGTCCAGTGGTTGTCTGATATTCTTGCAACATGGCCTGGCCATTGCCATTTAAGTTTGCTGATGGTTTCTAGGATATGTCTGACACCAGTTTGCACTCTAATACATTTCCTGTACACATTGCATGATTCTTCCTAAGCAATAACAATTGTCATATTGGAATATCGGCTTTTATCATTGTGAAAATGTATTTGCTCATATGACAACTTTTCCAGAGATCATTCTAAAAATCACTGCTTTTTTGCAACTTTCCACATATTTTTAAAACACACTCTTTATCTGTGTATGTTCATTTGCTCCTATTTTTTTCTACAACTTCATTATAACATATGAGGCATCTACCATAGGAGAAGCAAATTCACCACTGTTCCAAAAATGCATTTTCTATGCTCTATCTGGTGGTATAATCAACCCCACTCTCCCCCTATCACATCAGACGAGCATCAAAGAATTCCATTTCAAGGTATTTTTCCATATATTTTAGTTATTCCTTGTTATTTTTATTGATATTTACATATTTTGCCATTTTTGGAATGATATGTGATTGCTAATGCGCAATTTTTGGTAATCTTTCTGTAATGTCATATAAAAACAATACTATAGTCATATTCTACACAATATACTGAGGTATCATACAAATAATTCTGAAAATCAATCAAAAAATGTGGTCGGTATGTGGTTTTTAAAGTCACCAAGCTTTGGAGCTCATTTTCTCAAAACCATGTTTTGGTTAGTTCGCCCATCCTACAGTAGACACCTCATATATAATATGATTAAATTATTTCTTGCGAACAAAGATGGCGGAGTGAAATGATGACAAGCATGATATAAAGAAACAAAGTTAAGCAGTTAAGAAAAAAGAAAAATATATCAGAAGCTATAGAAAATGGTGCATTAATGAGAAAAGGCTGATACTTATAGTAGATCTGGTTGGGATAAGCCAGCCAACAATTATAGAGAGATGTATCACTTAGAATTTAGTGTACTCAAAGAACTATATATTACTCAGATGTATGGTATAATTTTAGCTAAAAAGAGACAGAACATTTTGTTCAGGAATATTTCTGTATCTGCAGGCTGCAAGAAACTACTTGAGAATTTTTTTCCCAATATTTATTTAATATAGAAAATGGCACATAGTGGGTTATGGACGGAATATAATTTCCTGAACATAATTATAGTTTTTATCAAAACTGATTGGAGAAATGTGGGATAGATTACAAGACCTGGGATAGTACTTCCTGTCTTATAATGAAGTGAAGTCATATGGAACTGCATCATAGATGGATGTGAAGCTATTATTACATGGTAATTGACATAGAAAAAAGATATTTTCTGCATCATAAGGCTGAACTTCACTATGCCTAATTCTGAAGAGATGAACCATATTTGTGTGCACATTGTTCAATCTTTAATAGGGAATGCTATTTAGATTAGGGTTGCCATATCAGGACATAAAAAAAGAGGATGTTCTCAGTCACTGTCATTCAAAAAATAGGACGTTTCCAATCCCCATCATTAAATAATATAGCGACAGTGGATAGATTATGGTTGAAAATTGCTAAAATGCCTTAAAGGGAGGATAAGAAAAATAAATGCTACATTGTAAAAAAGTCCCTAGAAAAAAATGGTTTTACTTTCAACATTTCATTCATGGCTGTAATAGCAATTTAAAAATGGCTGAAGAACAAGAAAAAGCAGTACATAGCATCATATGCTAACCCTAAAACTCCCAAGTTGAAAACACTCTGCAAGCATCCCCCCCTCTCTCTCTCTCTCTCTCTCTCTCATCATTAAACTTTCATGTTTTCTCTGTGTAGAAAATAATGGAAGCTGAAATTCTGGGCTTTTGAAAAATCTTAACAATTTCTTCGGGTGAAGATTTTGAGACCTAAATGGTTATGGAAGAGTATTTTGCACAAATTCTCACTAACCCACTTTCTTCACCAACAACCATTGTGGCAAGACAGTGATAAAACATTTTGTCAAGATATCTAGTGCAGGGAGAAGTGGCTTCATGACTTTCCTAATGGCATTTGTGTGAAATGAACATAAACAGCCTTAGCTGGTATTTGAACTATTATCTCCAATTCTGTTTTCCGTGCTAGTAACTCTTACACCATCACCTAATCTTTCATTAATGTTTCAGTTCCTGTTCAACCCATGACCTAGTAGATCGTCGGGGTATCATGCTGAGTGCTTCTTCTTCATGGCATTTTCATCAAGGTAACTTAATTTTACCACAACCACTGCTTAATTTATGAGGTAAAAAGAAGTATATGTATATATGATGATTCATAATTATTATATTATATTTAATAATAAATAGACTCTGTCAAGGTTGACTATGAGAGTAAAAGCTTTTAGCTGCTACTGCCTGAGCAGATAAACAAGTTATGGAAGAGTATTTTGCACAAATTCTCACTAACCCACTTTCTTCTCCAACAACCATTGTGGCAAGCCAGTGATAAAACATTTTGTCAAGATATCTGGTGCAGGGAGAAGTGGCTTCATGACTTTCCTAATGGCATTTGTGTGAAATGAACATAAACAGTCTTAGCTTAGCTCTTCATGGCATTTCTCAGGGCAATGGAAGTTACTTGGTGGTGCCCATCTCCTTTCTAGGTAATGCGACAGGTTGTACTGGGTTACATGGTACCTGCAACAATAAGTAATCCCTGACTTGACCTATTGGAAGAGGGAAGAAATCTGCCTTAGGGGCTCCAATTCTGGTTTGGAATCAGAGTTGTCCATCTTGTAGACTGGTTGCCAACCATGACTAGATAGCCCAGTCTACTCTGCTATTTTACTCATAGATGGTGGGAGGAGTTGATTCATGCCTTTCCAACTTCTTGGTTTGCCAATTCCATTTTCCATGCTGTTAACCATTAGGCTACCCGCACCTCCATAATTTTTCTTAAATACTAAACATCCATGCTGAATATAGAAATGAAAAGTTGCCTGATTTAAATAAAAAAGCCATTTTTAAAGCATAATGTCTTGCCCAAGCAAGTGCTATATTTGCTAATTTTAGTTCCTTTGTAGTTTTGTTAATGTGAGGTATTCAATTAGGTTGTTGTCAAGCCAGACTTCAAGAGATTTTATGTAGCTGATCAAATACATTCCACTTACATTCATTTTAGGTTTTACTATATAATAGTGCTTCTGTCTCTTAAGAGGCAACTCCCAATGGAGTATACACCCGGTGACGAAGACCCGGTTTCTGTTGCATGCGTCAGCTTAGTGATCCTTGCAAGTTTCAAATCTGGTCGAAACCAGGACTTTATTCCTACAAGTTTTTATGACCACTCCCTTAGCAGGATGCAAGTCCACCGAAGGGAGACCTCCACCCTAATCACACAGCTTATAGAGTACTCAATTGGTTGCTGAGTGCAAGGGAAGTTTGTCCTAATGAAGAGTTTTCCACACTCTTCGCTCATACCGGAAATTGGACCCAGGACCTTCTGCGTGTGAGGCAGATGTGCTAACCATTACACTATCCGAACGGACTACTTTTACTATATAGTCATAATTTTCAATAGGCAGGGCCAAGTGGGTACAGCCGATACATTGCATTGGAACCCGGAGAGCAGAGGGGTGGGAAGTTTTGGGGGTAGAGCTGTGTATTGAAACTTGTAAGTCTATATGATATCTCCATTAAAATAGGTTGACTACCGTTTATCACGAGCGTATATAATATGGCATCCTAAAAGGGTTATTATAGCAGATGAAAAAGGGTTGGCTAAAGGACGAGGGTGTTTATGCAGCAAGGGGCCGGGGAGCAAAAACATCTTTGCACCACCTTATAAAATTCCTCAGTGGCCCTGTTCATAGGTATTTAAATAAAATGTATTCTGTTGCATGAAATGCATTTTGTTAGTTTTATGTTCAGAAAGAGTTTTAGAACTTTTGTTTAACCCTTTATAGGGCAGCCCTAAAAATATTTTAGATATCAAAACAACCTTTTTGTATATTAAACTAGACCTAATTACAATATTTTCAGTTGCAAGTCTTCTGAAATCTTTTTGTTTATGGGGGCAAAACCCCCTCTGATGAAGTGATCATATATGGTGCCTCGCCCAAAGGTGACCAAAAATGGAAAATATAAAAAATTAAAGTAAAAGTTAAATAAAACATAGAATTAAAGAATAACATTCAATAAAATAAATAAATACAAAAAATTGATATTGACAATAATAATAACACCTCCGTGTTGATTTTAAAATTTTGTTGTGCGGACTAATATAAATAGTGTGTGATATGCCTCAAAAGAGTTTCTGTCTTTGTTCAAACACAAGTGTACTTTGCAAAGCTTGCTGACCACAGTGGTGCGGATTATGTTGTCTTTGTGGCTAAAATATTTGCATGTGGCTGACGGGTTAAGGAATAGTAATATTGAAATGTTGACAATATAAAACTTACCTGGTACATGATTGTCCTATGGCTACAAATAGGTATAATACGTCCAGTGCTATGGGCAGCACCTCCTCAATTGCACTAAAAAGGGGAGGGTCATGGGTCTTCCTGATGCCTTTGTGATACTGTTTGTGAGAACTGGGCAACTTTTGTTCTTGCCCACACATATGTGTGTTAGTCCCCACATTAAACTCGACCTTGTGTCACATCCCACCCTCGTTGGGAGGTGGATAAATACCTATAGACTAAAAGATTCAAAATTTAATTCAAATCTTTTCTATAGTTTTGAGAAGGGTCATTAATATTCAAATGGTTCTTCGGACAAAGCAGCTCACATCAAAATGTTGACTAAATGCATTCAACCCGATGTGGTTTCCACTTCTCAACAGCCCTAAACCTGACAAGATAAAGACACAAAAACACCTGGGCCCTGCATTATAAGGGTTACCCCCTTTAAAAATAAAACTTCTGTTTACCCCATCACACTCGGATTTTATACCTGAAGAGGTCCGAAGAATGGATCGGCCGAAACGTCGTGTTTACAACACAAACAACAAGAAGGAGTTAAATCATCCAAAGAACCATTTGAATATGAAATTTATATTTGTTTTTAAAGCAGCAGAAAACAATTACAGGTATATCTTGATTAATGCAGTTCAAGGTTCAAGGTCTTATTGTAATTTAATCTGTTCTTTTTATTTTCAACACATACTTGGTTTAATTTGTACAGCAATATCTTAACCGTACTACAAAAACTGCACTAATCAAACCTGTACTATTCAAGGTCTTCTGTATTTTAATAAGTCTTTAAAAGTGCATTTGTAAAATACAGGCTTAAAATTACTGTTCTAAAATTATCTAAAATGTGACTCAAATCTTATGAATATTTAACATATCTTGACATACAACTTTATGTTTAAATCAAATGTTGGCTATTAAAATGTTAATATAAGATGATGCAGGCAAGCATGGAGTGAATGTTTATAGATCAGAAGGAAATTTACTTTTGAATAACTCATGTACTGATTTCATTGTAACTGTCCTGGGAATTGTAAATGCGGCTTCATTTAAAATTCAAAGAAATTCTTTGAAAGGTGAAAGCTTTTGTTTTTTTAATTCTCTTAATGATATTTAACTCTTCTCCAGTAAGTGTGTCCTATTCAAACTCATGAAAATGCAGTCTTGTCTGTAAAAAAAAGAAGAGATTCACAGCATCATCCTGACTAATCCTTTTCATATTCTATGACAATGTACATAGCTACATCAATAAGTCCATAGACTATTGATGAAAAAAGCATTTATTTTACACAAGTATTAATTTTTTGACATAATCACCTTCCTTGTTAATGCACTTAATTCAGTGCTGAATATTAATAACATAGATCTAATATTATACAGTGAAAATTCCAAATGAAAATTCAGCTAATAACTGTGTCAGGCTA
>VCCN01005374.1:3890634-3902726 GCA_006491835.1 Architeuthis dux | reverse complement strand
TAGTGACCAATTTAGCATAAACTTACATTGCATATTGAAGGCTCCACTAAAAACCTATTTAGGTGGGGGGAATTTTCCAAAAGCAAAAAAAACTTTTACTCTACTCTTTGAGGGGAGTGTGTGTGCAAAATTTCATGGAAAGTTAGGGCTGGGTGAAGTCCGGATACATAGATAGATACATAGATACATCAGAACACATGAATAACCTAAACCCAGCAATAAACCAGTGTTGTGGGTAGCAGTGATTAATAAATGATCAAATATAATGTAGAAATAGTTGTTGTAAAATATCCCTTTTTTCTTTTTTGTTTTAATTAAAGATTTGATATTATTCCATTTTAAACATTTACATGTCCTTCTTTTGTAGATTTCTGATGACTACCATGGAAAATTTTTTAAAATGATAATAGAAAAATACAGTATATAAACCTATAGATATTTATTTATTAAGCTTGGCTTAGTTTTTTCATAAGGCCATATGTATAGGGCACCCAATGAACCTTGAACTCAGTACTAATGATCTACTAGACCAACTTGCAAACTATTACACCGCAAGGAGGTACTCATATAAAACCTATCGTATTTGACGGCATATAAGACCCCCCCCCCTTTACCCCCAAAATGGCTCAAAAGGCAAATGTAACCTTTGTTGTCCAGTCACACATTAGCCAGAACTTAGCCAGAAGGAGAAATTCAAAACTGGGTGATAAATGTGAGGAATTCAGGGAAATGCGTTTTTTTCTTGATATTCCAAGCTGAAACAATGGCAGTATTTTACACCACCAAATACTGTATATTTCTATATTTAATGCAGTAAAAATCACCAAAACATAAATTTTTGGTTAAGTAAATGATTTGGAAAAGATTTCATTCAAATTTCAAAAGAATTAAATCATTCAAACAAACAAAAGACTTCAAATTTTCATAAAGAATTCATTGAATTCTTTTTGACAGTCATTTTCAAACAGAATTCCAGTCAATAAAACTTAGAATTGATGTCAGGAAAAGATAAGTTATGTCCTCTCTAAATTCATTTGATTTGGAAATACTTCCAATGCTTATTCTGCTCATATCAGAGAATTTAAGATTTTTCTTTTTGTTATTAGCATCCTACAACATTAAACATATTTTTAATACCATCAATATGTTGCACATATGAGTTTTTCAGGGATTTGATTATTCTATTATCTATCATGTAACATTTTATCAATCAGAATCTTCAGTGGAATTTTCTACATATCTTATGACTATTGATGCAATTTTTGTCTGAATTTCTGAGACATGGAGTTTTTAGTATTACGCATTGATTTTTTTGGCTTGTCTTTATTACAATGTTTCAGCTACTGTAAGCTCTGTTTTTTCTCAGATGTCTGTCACATTTGGTAACCATTGATTTAATATCCCTAACTACTAATCAGCCTTTAAAGCCCATTGTTGGACATAGGCCTTTCAAAAGATCTGCCAGTTTTTTCCTCCTAAGCGTCATGGTGCTAAAACATTCTGAACTTATCCAAATCACCACGCTATCTTATTTTTGCCAGCCACAATTTCGCTTACAATTTCAAAGGATCCAAGTTGTGAGTCACAATGTCCAGCGGTTGTCTGATATTCTTGCAACATGGCCTGCCCATTGCCATTTAAGTTTTCTAACGGCTTCTAAGATATCTCTGACACATGTTTGCTCTCATATATTGAGCTGTTTTGCAATCTTTCCACGTGATGTTTAAGATGATTTCTATTCTGTGAACATTGCATGGTTCTTAGTTTGCGAGCCAATTTCTTGGTTAAGTTCCTTGTTTCAGCTCTGTAGGTGACTGTTGGAAGAATACATTGGTTGTAGACCCTTCTTTTAAACACCAATGGGATCTTCTTGTTCTTGAAGACTGAACTTGCTCTGCCGAAAGGTTGACAACTTAGGGTGATTCTTTGCTTGATTTCTTCTTCTTTTGAGGATTCCATGGAGATTTGTTGTCCCGGGTAGATGCAGTGATCTATATTTATTCAACTCTACATTTTCAATTTTGTTTGTTGTGTCACTATCCTTGACATATTCATTACACATGACATTGGTTTTACTGAATTTCATGTGAAGACCAACTTTCTTGCTTTCTTCATTCAGCTGATTTGGCATTGTTTGGAGATCATGAAAGTTTTCATATCAACCTGTCAATAATTAGGTAGGCAACATGACAGAGAGCGGGGTACAACTGATGCATCGCACCGAGCCTGGAGGGCCAATTGGGGCCCCCTGAGTAGTTTCTTGGGTAGAGCTGTGTATCAAAACTTCTAAGTCAATACAATATGTCCATAAGTAAAATAGGTTGACTATTGTTTACCGGCGAGGGAACATAGTATGGCGAGCTAAAATGGTTATAGCAGATGAAAATAAGATAGCTAAAGGACGAGGGTATTTGTGCAGCGTGTGTGCACGTGGGCTGGGGTGGGGGCAGCTTTGCACCGCCTTATAAAATTCCTCTCGGAGGTCCTGCATCATGATAAAAATATTTTGTGGTGAGGAGTTAAATGATTTTGAGTTTTGAGGTCAATGTAATGAAGAAGCAAGGATATATAAAGACTTTGGTTCTCTTCACTTCTTTAATACAATATTATTGTCCAGGCAAGCCATACAAAACTAAACTCTGTACTTACTGGATGGAACCATTTTTGAATGCCAAGAGCCGGCATTAGAAAACAACTCTCTATTCAAGTTATAATACTATTTATTCTGCCGCAGTATTAAATAGATTTACTTTCTTTGGTATGTTCTTGCATAATAACAGTTAGAACCCTGGAAGTGCACATTTAAGAATATGATATCATGCACATCACTGAACACCAAAAACATTTTTCAGGATTATTTCACAAAGGAAGGATTGCAAATGTTTAGCAATCATCTTCTTCATCCAGAATGGAAGGAAATATTTCTTCATAAAAGAAGGATGTATTTATATATGAACTCAACTAGTAAGGTACTCAGACAGCTTTGACTTCACATGTTTAGCATTCATCATGTTTATCTTGGATAATAATTGTGTACTGTGTGCATCTCTGCTGTAATTTTTGGTTGTATGCAGGACCAGCTGAAGGTATTGGCAAAATAGGCAGTTGCCCAGGGTGCCAAGTGCTGGGGCACTTATCATATGTTTGGGACAGTAGGACTTGTCAGTAATATAAATGGACACTCTCCTTATCATAATAATGACTCTGTTATATTCATCAAATGATCATCTAAAACTCTGATGCTGTGTTGGAACTGTTTTCTTTTACCTGATTATTGTAAGAAACTTTGTATTCCCATATATTTATTTTTTCATTGTAGAACATAAATAAATAAATACGATAATACTTTACTTTCAAGGGCTCTGAAGTTCGGCTTGCCTATGGCACCAGGAACCCTAGTTACTTAACAACTATATGGAAATATCGAGTGAATAAACTGCACCTGCAAACTCAGAAAATAATTCTAATTTTTGTAATAAATAAATAGTTTTAACTTCATAGTTTGTTTTCAAACGGCAATAAAAAAATTACTTAATGTCTACATGGAAATATCAAGCAAATAAACTGTAGTTTAGCACCTGCAAACTCAGAAAATAATTTTAATTTTTGTAATAAATCGTTTTAACTCCATTTTCTGCAAACTATGAGTTATCAAATTTAACTACAGATGTAAATTAATTTCTTAAAATAATTCAACTCAAAAATTAATTAAAATTTTTGTATCTCAATAAATTGTGTCAATTCCATATTTTGTTTTTGTTGGTCTTTGCATGGAATAGTGTACCATGATGCATCCGTGTGGTGCACCGCCAAGATACTGTTGTGGAAACTCTGGCACTTGACGAGACTGCAGTCATTGGTTCTTCAGGTCACAGCTGAAAATGGGAAGGTGGGTCATCTCGAAAAATAGCTGTTTTAGTAATTCAATTTATTTGCATTTTTAGAAACTGCCTGATAAAATGAGAAGACACAAAGCGAATTACTATTTTCTACATCTACCCCTCGCACACCCCATTCTATCTTCGGCCAACTCTTCATCGTTCATCGTTCCATGGTCAACTCCCACTGATCGTAGTAGTCAAATGCCTGGTCCTAGAGATTTCACGTCTGCTCTGTCCGGCTTCCCTCTTCTGACTGATTTCCTCCCCAAATCCAAAAGCCTCCCTTTACTTCTGCTGAGCCAATATCCCAATCCCCTGGTGACCTACTTCCTGGGGAACCTTTCTAAGCCCAAAATTATCTGGGCCACTTGTTCTTTCTATACTACAATACCTAAAATGCTCTATCTCTATTAACCACCCCACCATTTCGCTACAATAGTAATGTGCGGATTTGTTGACACAGGTTTATCTTGCACAGAAATTTCAGGTCACAGTGGTTTCAGTAGTGAGTAAGTTTTTACAGGCTGGTGTTGCTAGTTCCATGCCCAACTATGCTACTTTACCTGGGCTTGGGATCGGCAATGGTGTCTGCCAAACTGTAAATTCTTTCTGTCAAAGTAACCTACTTTTAGATGGACTTACAGGGCTTAAAAAGCTCCAACTACCCTGCTATAGTATTTACCCATAACTGGGTGGAAAGTGGATTAATCTCTTTCCCAAGGGTATTAGTGTGAAGCAAACGCAAACAGCTTCGGCTAAAACTCAAACTGAGTCTGCTGATTACTTTTTTCATGCCAGTAACTGTTATGCCACTCAACTCCTACATGCAATCTCTTTATTGCCAACAAAATTATCCCTTAAGAATTGGGCTCAAAGGTAATCATTGAAATAATCCAACAAGGATTCAATAACAAGCATATTTATTTCATTGGGACAACTTTGATATACGCTTGGTGCATTTTGTATAGAACAACTGCAGGGCCTCAGAGAGGGTGGGTGCAACCGGTGCATTGCACCAGGGCCCAAGGGGGGCCCAAAACTTAGAGCTATTGTAGCAGAGGATGAGGGTGTGTGCGAGTATGGGAGGGACCCCAAATCATCTTTGCACCGCCTTATAGAATTCCTCTCGGAGGCCCTGATTTACTGTCAATGGTTTATGAGACTGGTGTACTATCCTTTAAGCTACAGATACAAAACCACAAGTGTGGAGCACCAAGTGAGGATCGAACTCACCACAGTAGCAATGATCATTGATATGTGAGATGAGGTTGCATTTCTGCACATAAGGATCACAGTTACAGATGCTCTCTGTAAAAAGCCATTCGTAGTCCTTTTGTGATCCAAGAGACAGTGGATTTGGGGGCCTGGGGGGGGGGACTTGGCTACTTGAGGGACCTCTTCCAACATTTAGTGAGATTTGATGGAAAAAGGGAAATTTGCAATAAATAGACATGCACTATCATTTAATTAGTGAAAAACAATACCAAGGGCTGAATTATTATTCATGCAATTCATGTACAAATATACCCTTGTTATTGGAAATGGAATTTCAGTAGAAATGCAGTACGTTAACTTAACTATAATTTATAAAGCTTTTGGAAGGCACCCTCCATTGGGGTCCGGGGGCGTTTTCAAATAGCCCCTCTCAGTTACGCTTCTGACAAGAGAGAAGTAAAAAGAAAAAGAAAAAAAAAAGAGCACATTAAAATAATAATCAAACTAGAATGTTATGTTTATCTCCATGTCGGTGTTTTTTAAAATGTTTTTAGTAGACTCAAAAGTAAAGTAAAATGCTTGATGTTCTGCGAGAGAGAAAAAAAAACACACACATTTGGAAAACGAGCCGCAGTTATTAGCAACTAATTTTGTAACAATTATTTTTCTTATGTGTTTCTTGTTTGTGACGAGAAATGTCTCAGTTGCTATTTACAGTGGGTTTTCGTAACACGAGCCGCAGTAAGAAGATTAGAAAAAGAAAAGGAAAGAGAGAAATCATTGATGTTGTTGGTTGCCTTGGAAAAAAAAGAGAGAGACCACGTGACAAGAAATTCTCCCACACTTCATTCACAAAAAACGAAGAGATCTCGTTTTGTCAGTCGGTTGAGCGAGTGAATGAGATAGCATAGCAAGCTCACTCATTTACGTCATGGTTCGTTATCTACCAAAAACTAATATCGAAATAACCAGCTTTAATTATGAAGCAAGTGGCAGTGAAAGTTAAAGGAAAATATATTGAATTAAAAGTGATGAAGGCAACTATACAATCGCTTTTGCCTTCCTCATCACACCACGAATGAATCGGGGATTCCCTCATCGTATACATGTGGTTGCTTTAGTGTTGTAAGTAGTGTTGTCGGGACGTAGTGTAAAGTGGTTACGATTCGGATAACTCAAAACGGCTAATATTGTTTGAAAAAATGTTTTTCTTAAGTGCAATTATTTGGTGCTCGAAAGGACCTTCTTTTCTTTCTCAAATTTGCCAGTTTTGAGAACAATTAATTTTTTAATGTTTTAGCGGGGGGTTAATTCAGAATTTAACTATAATGCTAAAGTGGACCCCTACTCTCCGTTTGTCGTACGAAACTACGGCTTTGTAGGTTCTTTTAAAAAGCTGTTTTGGGGTTAACCGCGTAAGTTTTAAAACCAGTTGTTGCAGGAGTGAGGAGCTCTCTTTTGTTGTGAAGTAGTAGCTGTATAAATCTCTTCCTTTACGTCTGATATGGATAAATTTGTGCTCAGAGCTCCAAAATCTGGCCCGAATCCATTTCTTTCTAAATCTAAATCAGGCCAGCCACTTAGACAGGCAACCTTAAAAGATTTGAAGGTAAAAACGAAGTTTTGTTTTATTAGTTTGTGATGTCAACAAAAAGTGTAAAAGCTGGTAGAGATCTCGTAGTTTAGAGTCTCAAATGATCTCGTTTGTTGTGATGGCACTTGGTCAACACAACACAATTCTAAGCCGGCGTCAAATCTAATAAAAACAAGGTGTTAAAAAGACAAAAACGTAGAATAAAAGTAATCATCACCTATTTTAACTATAGGTGTATTATTTACTATTTTATTTCACCATATAGTCCGGAGCACACAGTTTTGAAAGCTGGTGTGTTTTTTCTCGAAATTATATGACTAAAAATACAAATAGCAGTAAAAACAATGTTGATACTGTCGAAAAAGCTTAGTATTTTTGTTGTAAATGCCGAAAGTGCCTCAAAACAAACGTGATCATTTTGGATTCTAAACTACGAAATAGCCAAAGCTATAAGTGAAATCTTTCTATTTTTTTTGTCATTCATTTGAAGAATCCTGAATTTGATTTTTTTTTTCGCAGACTAATCTTTAATAAGGTAAAAACATTAAAAAAAAGAAAAAAAGGGTGTGAAATAATAGTTTCTTTCTCGCAATAGTGCCGATGTTCTTCCTTCGTAATTTCGCTGATGTTGCTGCTATTATTGTCATTTGTCAAATATGTAATGAATTCGCGATTAAATTAATTCTAATTTCTCCGATATAATCAATATCAATTTATATTTCATTGATTACAATGCAGTCTGTCTGAAAAGTAAATTGTGAAGGATATAATTTTAATGTACAATTGAATCGTCTCCCCTACTTCAAATTAGAAATAATTTCCGAATTTATTAAAAATATAATTAATATTTGCCATATCCAATAAATACATACATCATGTTTTTTTTTATTTACATATGGCACAAATATATACAATTTTGGCAGAATATGCAAGTGTGCAAAAATTTGAATGTTGCAATAAGTTTAAAATGAATTAGATAAAAGAAGACACGTGTAGTGCCTAATTTCTTATCTATTACTCTTTTTAGCTTCAATTAATTCAGCTTTTCTTGAAAATTCAACGAATTTATTGGAAATATTAATTAGGGTAGGATAATTGACTTTACTTTCCACAAAAGCGTTCCTTCACTTAACTTTTTTCATTACCCATTCATTAAATTTTATTAAAATAATTTTTTTTTTTAAAAGCAGACCTATCAAGTCTCCCACATTTTGTTGATTATCTTGGTTTAAAACTATGTTAAGATAGGTTTTCAATACACTGAAATAGCTGTTTTAGAGCTTCTAGAATTGAAAATCTTCTTGGGGCATTTTTTAGGAAATCTCCCTACTGAGAATTTCTAAACCTGGCAAGTCTGAAAAAGGTATGAGGTCTTTTAGGTAACTCGGCAATCTTTTTTTTCTTCATTATTTTAATTAAAACATCTCATCATTTTGTGAGAGAAGTATTGTCACTTTATTGTCAAAACTGAGAATAACTGAAACTGAAGTGTCTTAAAATGCATGGCTGTGATTTTCTCTATTTGTGATTAGTCTTTCTGCATTTAGTAACTTATTGCTTATTTTGCTAAATTTAATTATCTCAATGATTATGCATAACAAATGCCAACTGTGTTTGAAAATTTAATCTGTATTCTAAGTCTGTAAGGACAAAATATAGTAATTGATAGAAACTTGAGAACAGACAAGACTTTAATTTTGCTTTTAACCATAAACTATTAGAATTGTACTTTTGATTTAAAAAATAAAATTTCCCATAAACAACCTCTAAAAATGTTATTTTCGGAAATCTTTAGTTTCCAATGTTATGATAGGTATTCTGAGAGTAAGCACAATCTTAATTGAAGATTACAGATGCAGGCTCGCATTCCACACCATCCAATAGAAAACATTATAAATCTTATAGATGAAACCATACTAACCCAGCAGAGGATTTCCCTGTCGCCCCCAAAAGTATAATGTCTGGGTCCAGGGAGCCCCAATAACTCAGGTTACACCTCCCCATTGCACCAATAGGGGTAGGGTTAGGGTCAGTGATGGAAATGGGTTTTGAGAACTAGGTATACGGTAAGGCTAATATTCAGAGGTACTCTTATTTTCATTATAGAGCCACAACTATCCAGAATTTTCTAATTGTGCTATATGAGGTGAATTTAAGATTGTGTTAGAATTATTTCTTGTCCAAACTGCAATCACTGTGCTTACTCTTTCGAGAGATATACGATTTCTCAATGTTATGTGTGGGGCACAGTGGATCACTTCACTTAATTAAAAATTGTCAATTCATTTCATGCAGTTTACTAGGGAACTAAAAGAGCATTTCAATTTTACTTTTGTATCATTCTTTTTTTCTTTTCTTAAACGGCTTTTGAGACTGTGTGAATGTGATTTTGTGTTGAATGTTTTCTTTAGTATGCCTTTTGCCAATGAATGTTTGAGAGATTTTTATGAACATAGGCTGCAATTCAACAATACTTTAATACAAGACTGGCTGCTGCAGGGTCAAACCCCACTCCAACTTCTATTCCGACTGAAAATGATTACTGCAAGTTTTGTATTGTATATATAATAAATAAAAAATTATAAAAATAAATACTTTTTTCCATATTTATTTATTAGAATGAAATAAGCACATGTGTATCTGTATGATAAACTTTATCACAGTAGGGGAATGGGGATTTTACATATTGGTTTACACTCCAAATTTTGATGAGGAATGTCCTTGTTCTTCTTGTTCAACTCATGACTTTGCCCTGGTATTTGACAAAAATGTTAGTTGGTTTCAATCTTGCACTTCTTTGAATCATCCAATCTTATGTTGATTCACTGTTCACCGGTGGATGATTCACTATGTACTAGGGCTGGGGCACAGTGGATCAGAAATAATTAAAAAAAGCAAGTGCCTGCCAGCTGCTAACTTAGTGAGATATTACTTTATTATATTCATATAATCTATTTCACAGCCAACAAAGTTGATTTGAATTTTTGTATTAATTGTAGGTAGAAACTAATAAAATTAGTTTCTACCTACAATTAATTCTTTCTGATCCACTGTGCCCCGGTTTCCCCTGTTTGGTAATGTCTCCATTAGTAGATATTGAACATACAAAAAACATGGAAATTGAGAAGGTTAGGGTTAATCTCTGATGCCTGAAGCATGCCAAAAGAACTGGACAGTTTTTGTCTCTCTACCCACACGTATGTGTGCAGCTCCCCTCATTAAACTAGACCTTGTGTCACAGTTCACCCGCGTGGGGAGGTGTCACTGTGTATATTAAGCATAGCTTCAAACGTTCTTTATTGTTCTGTTTAAAAACTTCTCTTCTTTGTCTATTTGTTCCTCGAGATATTTCTGTGAGTTATTCCTCGAACTTTGAAAGTATTTTTGGTTGTTTATTTGAGACTCAGGATAAAAGTTACACGTGGTGGGTGACTTCTGATTTAGAAAACATTTTTAGAAATGTACTTCTTGTTAAGTTGATCTGAATGAAAAGTTATTGTAGCTGTCAGACAGAGAATGCTAAACATGAGGTGTTTAAGAGGCAGGCAGGATTAATCTACAAAATGCCTACCTTACAGCAATGATTAGCTAAGCTGTTTCTCAATTAGCTTGGTTCAGCAGTGTTTCATCTTTGGTTCACCGATTCTGTTTTCCATGCTGTCAACCATTATGCCACCCTGCACCTCACAAGGTTATAATAGTGAAATAAATTTAATGGTTGTTTTTAAAAAAACAAACTGTGTTATAGAGCGTGATGGCATCTGAAAGATAATAACTAGCATTCCAAGGGAAATTATGAATCACCACCACCTATATATTCTGTGTTGGGTGTGATCAATTAAAAAGTTGGAAAAAGAGGTGATCAATGAATAAGTTACTTCTCTCACCTTTTGTTGGGCTGTGATCACTAAAAAAGATCTTATTTTCAAAAAACAAGTGGGCACAAACTAGCGACCAATTTAGCATAAAGTTACATTGCATATTGAACCCTCCTTTAAAAACCTATTTAGGGAGGGAAATTTCAAAAACAAAAAAATAAATATTTTCCCTACTCATTAAGGGGAGTGTGTGTGCAAAATTTCAACTTTCTACTATGAACGGTTAGGGTTGGGCAAAGACCGGATACATGGATACATATAAATGTCAGAACACGAATAACCTAAACCCAACAATAAAACAGTGTTGTGGTAGTGATGATTAATGATTCATAAACAGCAGTATTTGGTAGTTCGTTGCTATGTATAATGAGATTTATCCATCATTATAAAGTTTGCAAAAAAATACAGTCATGCCATAATGACAAAATTGTTTGACCCTGAATTTTCTGACTTGGCTCTAGTTTAAATAATTCACATGCTGTCAGGGTTTTATTTACTATTTTGTTTCTGAAAACAATGAATAAACAAGCATTTTCTCTCATGACAATATAATGAGGCATTTTCCATCGCAAAATGTGATTTCGTGCTTTTTTAAACGTAATTATAGTTTATTATTTCAAATGGAATGAAAACAATTCTAGTTTCTACCTAGAAAAACAGTATAACAATATCAAAGAAAAAATATACCAATTTATGAAATGCCATTAAAATTCTGAAATCTAGTTCAATTATGTCAGAGCTAAACACAAGTAAAAACTAGAAGGCACTCAGAGTGCGCATACCTCTGCCAACACCATTGTCAGGGGGAGTAATTGTGCATGGATCCGCTCCAAAATTTAATCATTTCTTCCGTAGCCTATTGTCCACCCTTCCACAAAATATTATTGAAATTCATTGAGAACTTTTGGAGATATATTTGGACAGAAATGACATTTTGGCGATATTATGTGGTTTGGACATATAAATACAACGTAGGGGAGGAAATTATGCATGGATCCACTCCAAAATGTAATCATTTCTTCTGTAGCCTATTTTCCACCTACCCTTAAAATGTCATATAAATTCATTAAGAACTTTAGGAGATATCGTGTGGACCACCATGAAATTTTGGTGATATTATGTGGTTTGGACATATAACTATGACGTTGGGGAGGTAATTGTGCATGGATCCACTCTAAAATTAATCATTTCTTCTGTAGCCTATTGTTCACAGAATTTTATTGAAATTCATCGAGAACTTTTGTAGATATTGTGTGGACAGCCATGAGCGTATACATAAATCTAATTGAAAAAAATGGATGGCCCCAAAATGTTACCACTCTTACCCCATTGCCTACCCTTCTACAAAATTTCATTGAAATCCATTCAGTATTTTCAGAGATATCATGTGGACAGACGAATAGATGTGCCCAAATACGTATACCTCTTTCCAACTTTGTTGATACTATATCAAGTGAAAATTACACCTGTAAACTGATACGGGGTCTGTCTGGAAAGTATCCAGCCATTTAATATTAATGAAAA
>VCCN01005374.1:3836157-3849551 GCA_006491835.1 Architeuthis dux | reverse complement strand
GATGATGATGATGATGATGATATATAATGATGAAAAGATTTTTCATGTCAACCAATGACACATGTGTTTCATGTCCTATGACATATTTCAGACTGGTGAAAGTGGAGGTTTCAGACTTCTTTTTCGAAGTGAAATATTTTCAGAGAGGATGGTCCCCATATCTTACCCATCTTGACCTGGGTACAGAAATGGAAGACTCTGCTGTTGAGATCTATTTTTAGAATTTTTTCTAAGCCTACATTTTGGGCTTTATCTCTTCTATCGCTATTATATGTGTTTTCATTACTGTTTGTTTTAAAGGATATAGTGGTTTGTTTGTATTTATTTTTGTTATAATGGGACAAAAGTGCTAGTTTCGATGCTCTTCTTACCAAAAGAAATGTGAAATTACATTCCCCGTTATATATATTTTTAATGTCTAACAGAAATTTCTGTTCACTAGTTTATAGGGGTTATTTCCAATTTTGTGAGAGATTGTTTGTAGATTTAAGGATTTTCTATTGGGTGATAATATATTAAGGAGGCTTTTTAGTTTGTTATTCTTACGGGATGAATATTGGGCTATATCAAGCCTAAATAATAATCTGTCAACTTTTAGCTATGATTTTAAATTTCTTCCCATTTAATTGTTTTTTTTTATGTATTTAAATTTATTTAAAGTGTAGATATGATATTTTCTGATTTAGTTTACTAACTTTAGTTTAAGGTTTTCTCTATGACAGCATTTTGAAAGGATCTCACTCCTTTGATTGAGTAAGTTGCCTCTACTTCTAAAGTTTAAGATTCTAAACTTCTCCTCTAGACATATCCAGCATTTACCATTTAGGTTAAATATTATTAACCACATATATTTGCTCTCTCATATATGATCTGTATTTTTTCTAATATTTCTACTACTACTATATATATACACACACATTGTGTCAGTTTGTCTTATGTCTTACAGCTGGTACCAAGCAAGAGAGTCTGTCACATAGAAATAGTAACTCTTAAATTCATATAAAAAATTAATTTGAAATCAAGGGGAATAAATTCTGATCAAAGTTACTTTACAATTTCAGGTAAATTTCAATTCACAAAAGCCAGCAAAAATATTCAAGCAGTTCATGAATCTAAGAGCTAAGCTAAGTCTGCAAAATATTCTATTCATGGAAGAGTTCCACTTGTTTAAGAGCAGTTTCAAGCAGTTCATGAATCTAAGAGTTAAGCTAAGTCTGCAAAATATTCTATTCATGGAAGAGTTCCACTGTGTTTAAGAGCAGTTTCAAGCAGTTCATGAATCTAAGAGTTAAGCTAAGTCTGCAAAAACATCCTTAATTAATGAGTTGTTTTTATCCAATCTGAGAAGATTTGTATAACTAGCTTTCCAAGAGAAATTTGAATCACTGCCACCTATATATGCTTCTTTTTACCTTGTAAATTAAACAGTGGTGGTGGACAGTGATTACTAAATAATCAAAATTTTCAAAACACAAGAGAGAATGCTGCTGGAGACAAACTAAGGGATCAATTTGGCATAAACTTACATTGTAACCTATTTTGGGGGAATTTACAAAAAACAAAAAAAACCCAACCTTTTCCCTAACATTGATGGGAGTGTGAACGCAATCTTTAATTTCTTCTATGAACTGTTAGGGCAGGTCAAAGGCTGGATATATATAAATGTCAGAACACATGAATAACCTAAGCCCAGCAACAGTATTTAAACCAGTGTTGTGGGTGATTAATTATTCATTTTGTATAATTCTCTTTTAATATGTACGGATAAAAGTTTGGATGTGGTCTTTTTCTATGTTTATTTATAAGATTTCGAGTCAGTAATTCCACAATAAAGATGGTATTATTTGGCTTCCATAAATCAGTTCATGCTTATTCAATATTTTGAGGATCTTATTGCACAAGTGGCAATTTACCAGTAAATCTTTTAGTAGTAAGATTTAGCCTGACCAAAAAAGGCATGTCATCAGAAGCACTGTATATATTTCATGTTGAATTCAGAGATTAGATAGAAACTACTGTGGTACCTGTTAACAATGACTGGATCATTTATGTATGGATAAATTATACAAATATATATTTTAGTATAAATATATTTATTGCAAACAAAAAAAATGCATACCTCAAAAGAATAAATTTCTTTTGTTGATGTTCTACAACTTTTTATATTTTCTGTTTTTTCAATAATTTTGAAACAATAAGAATTGGGTAAAAAATTTCTTTTTTAATATGAGAAAAACATCAGTTTTATTCATGAACAATCAGATGCCTATATGTGTTTCCTGTCCTACTACTAAGACATCAGCAGCACCAGCTGTAGTGGTAGTAGTAGCAAATGCGAACACACAGACACAGTAGCTGTTTGCTTTAGCTTACGCGAATACACAAATACAAGCTTTGGTTTACCCCCTTCCTCTCTTTCTGTTTGTTTAGTGTGACAGAAACCAACAAACAAACTGACAGACAAACAAGTAACATGGGTTTTTATATAATAAGATTGTGAAATTTCTATTGAATACCTTAACAAATTCTCTGTTACTTACATCAGTGGTTCCCAACCTTTTCATCACCCCTTTTATTTGAAAGAATTTTCCCATGTACCCCAGGCTTTTGAAAGGTCTGCCTACTCAACAAGCTCATTGACCCCAGACTTTTGAAAGGTCTGCCTACTCAACAAGCTCATGGGCCCCCAGTAAATACCTTTGTGAACCGTTAGTGGTCCACAGACCCTATGTTGGGAACTGCTGACTTACATGATAAATATTCCAAATTGTTAATATAAGTCATTATCAGCTAAGGTTTGGTTGTATGCCAGACTTGGCCATTATTCTAGTTGAGAAGCTTCCAGTGAAGTTCAGTGGCTATTAAGGCATCATGAACACACTTGAGACATGAAGAGGAGGAAGAAGGACTGAGCTGTTTGGATGACAATCATGTCGGGAAAATCTTGCCTACGAAGAAAAAGCTCCTTAGAGAAGACAGGCCATCATTTAGTCACAAGTGATGGAGAACCTACCAAAAGTAGCCATTTTCTTGTCATGGGGAATTAAAAAACAGAACAAAACAAATTGTGTTGGATGGTTTGTTCAATGCTTTACTTGATGAAATCGAAACACTTCAGGGTACAGCTCAGTGGTTAGAGCTTAGGACAATGTTTAGAAGTTTTTGATCTGACATCCATTGTTTAAATTTCGGCACTCATTAGCTATAATGTGTTTACCTTGGAGGAGGAAAACTGAGTTTTAACATAAAGAAATGGTTAATCTTCTTAGCAGTAATTTATGTTCCAGTATTGATTAGACCTCAAGAAGTCCTTGATTAGGGCTTCTCAAACTAGTGAATTATTCACCCAAAGCTGAATGAAATTGTTTTGAGGGTGAATGAAACATACTCAGATATTTATATTTTTCTATACTTAACTCATAAGAACCCAGACCCATTTCTACTTGAAGGAACATTATGTGTGATTCTGGGTAGGCGAATTTACACACAGTCTTGTGACTGCACCAAGATGTTCAGTAGATGTCACTTAGTACACTTCATGAGTTAAAATCAAGGATAAAATATAATATTATATAAGAGACTGTACAGATCTATTAAATTGTATGTGACACCGGTGTCACAGTGGGTTTTTATGGGTTTTAAAAAATGAATTTTTGTGGTAAACATATACAACAAGAAAACATTATTTCTAAAAAAATCTAATTTTCAGTTCTAAAACTGCTGTTTTCTAACTTTGTGTAAACTAGAAAAAACTCTAATAATTTTTCTGTGTTGATTTTGTTTTGTCACTTCTAGTTTTCTTTATGTATTTTTAGGACGTTCAAAAATTTGAATAAAATAAAGAGTTGAGAAATGAGTTAAATTATGTCTTTTTGCTCATGATCCTAAATGAATTCTGTATAAATTATACACAAGAATAAGATGAAAATGATCAAAAACATAAGGAAATTTAGTCATGGGTGAATGAGATTTGTAATAAAGATTTGTGGGTGAATGACACTGAAATAGTTCAAGAGGCACTGTCTTAGACTTACTGCATTTAGGAGGTAAAAATGACTCATGACAAAGAATGCTGCAAGATGGACTGGAATTTAAGGAATTTCAACCAGACAACACTCAATGGCCAGAAGGATTTGATGCCAAAGACATTTTCCTATTAGGTTGTTACAAATGAAATGGCATTTTTGGGATAGTAAGATGAAGGATGATATAAACAACAAAATACGGTTAATATTTGATCAAAATATGACCCATTTGAAGCAATAACCTTTTCCCAATGATCCTTTAATGTTAATATAATAGCTTTAGGTTTCGTGGTCATAAATTCAGTAAAAGCACAAATTATGGCTTCCCAATTATTGAACCTTTTATTAAGGATATTAAGTTCAAAATACTTCAAAAAATGATAATCTGTAGGAGAAATGTCCGGTGAATATGGAGGATGCTGCAAAACTTCACATCCCGAAAGAGACTGACGATTTTGTTATCTGAGGTTTTATTCAAAATGCCAATCTAGTTAGTCTCATTGCTATTAGGGTGTTACATATGAAATGCTTTTTGAATAGTAAGATGAAGCATGATATAAACAACAAAAAACGCTTAATATTTGATCAAAATATAACCCGTTTGTAGCAATAACGTTTCCCCAACGATTCTCATGATAATATGCCATCTCTATAAAATTAGGTTTACGAAGAATTAAATGCTTGTTCGGACTTAAATCCCTGATTACTAAGAATTAAGAATCCTAAAGTACTTTATAGAAAAACTTCATACTTGTAAAATCCCATCCCCATTATTTAACACTATTTGGTCATGGATATCAATCTCGCAAAAGTCTATGCGAACACTTAAATTATACACTAGCAGCAGCCCAAAAGCAAATTTTCCTCGATAGCTTTTCGCTTAAAATCTAAAGCTTTATCTTATTTAAAGTTTATTTATTATCTTAATTTAAAGTTTTATTACATTGACTCACTGGAAAAAGCATGTACGGAATGTTTATAGGAATCTAATCAAAAGTTTATGTGATCTCATGATTAAAGGACTTGAATTATTGCATCCTTTGCAGGAATTAGAAACCGTCAACCAAAACCTCCAACCAAACTGGCAACATAGGGTTCTTCAGTTTCAGTCGAGTGAGTCTGGCTAGCTATATATGCGTCGCGTATACAGGCCACACCAATGGAGCTAGAGGGTTGAAAGTTTGAGCATTTATTCCTTATTATGTCCCAAAAAAACATTTTCAAAATTCCCCCCCAAATAGGTTTTATGGGTGGGGGGTAATTTACAATGTAAGTATATGCTAAATTGTTCCTTTAGTTTGTGTTCGGCAGTGTTCGTGATTGTTTTTTGAAAATTCAAACTTTTTTAGTGATCACCGCCCAACAAAAGGTGAGAGATGTAATTTATTCATTGATCACCGCTTTTTCCAATTTTTTAATTGAACACCCCCTACGCCGACAAAAGACGTTGGTCATGTGACGGTTTCTATTGAGTGACTAACCTGACCTGTCTGTATTTTAGTATCTTTGAAAGTAATTACAGCCAAGCCTCAATTAGTCTGAATAATTAATCCTATAAAAACCTTGTACTAATTGAATTTCTACTATTCAAATTTATTATAGTATTTAGAATATGGTAATGAGCTATAAAAATTCTAGGAAAACCGTTTTCAACCTTTTTTGATTTAAAAGAATGAATAAGTTACTTCTATCACCTTTTTTCAAATTTTCAAAAATCAAGCAGGCACAAACTAGGGATCAATTTAGTATAAACTTACATTGTAAATTGACCCCCCCCCCCACACACACACTAAAAACCTATTTAGGGGAAGGAATTTAAAAAAAACAAAAAACATGTTTTTTCTAAACATTATAAGGAGTAAATATTGAAATTTTCTGCCCTCTAGCTCCATTGGTGTGGCCTGCATGCGTGATAGCCAGCCAGCCAGGCAGATTTGAAAACTGAAGAAACCTATTGTGACAGTTTTGGTTGATGGTTTCTAATATACAGAGGAAGGAGAAAATGTAAGCAAATATTGCCACCTCTGCCTAAAAATGAATTACTGTAGCCTAGTTGCTTCATTTTTGTCATAATACCCCCACTCTGGTTAGGTTATTTCTCTAAATTATGTAATTTTTTTTATTTTTAAATTAAAAATTAAACCATATACTTACTCACTCTCTCACTCACACTATCTCATTCCAACCAAGCTTTTCCACAAATGCCTAAATGTCATAAGGATGCCACGTCATGACTGTCGCAAAATATATGTGTCCATTTCATGATGGATTATTATTGTAAATTGAGTACCCCCTAAAAACAAGTGAAAAAAGACAAACTTCAAAAAATGAAAAACCAATTTTTAGAAGGTGGCTACTGGACTACACATGTAAACTTTCATGGCTCTATGCCAAATAATATGACCAGGAACACTGACACAGACATATGGACAGATAGACAGACGTATGGACAGATAGACAGACAGATGAGTGAAAAGGGGAGAATACCTAGCCACCATGTTTTTTGTTTCTTGGTCGGGTTGGTGATCATGGCTACAGTGATTCAATTCTAAATGTTAACATAGCAAAAGATAAATATGCATACATTATTGTTTTTTTCAAATAATTTAACAGGACAGATTGCACCAACTTTTCTTTCTTTAAATCTTCATACATATGCTTGTAATCTTTGAAGACTTTGTCAAGATCTTGACAGGCTTGCAATCTTCTTTTGATGTTGGGATCAGCCATTCATGATCATTTCTTTCAATTCTTCCACATTTCTAAATATATTTTTATATTCCTTGATGGAGAACTCCTCCATCTGATTATTAGCCTGTTCTTCTTCATTATTATCTGCTTCATTGAATGTCTTTTCTTTATTTGTGGTACACGTATTTTTTCTTTTTCCATATTTGTGAAGGGTGGGTTATATAAAAAGAGAACAATACCAATTGTATTTGAAAATGCACAAAGAACTGCATCATGTTATCACATGATGACAGCCAAAAGCAAATTGACTGATGAGTCATTGGAACACGGATTTTAATTTTTCACGCCTCAAAAAAAATGCATACTAAATCGATTTTAGTCTTGTATTAAATGAAGATATTTATAATTTGTACTAAATCAAATTTGTATTAATCAAATTCATACTAAGTGAGGCTTGGCTGCACATGGAATTGAAAAGCTTCCATCCCAGTTATATTCTGGTAGTATGGACGCAAGTCGATCATTATAGGGTGAACTGAAATATACTGCACACTGCACAACATAAGATACCATAACACATACATTGTACTAATTCAATTTGTATTATTCAAAGTTATTATAGTACTTTGAATATGGTGACTAGTTCCAACCCAATGAAAACCTAAACCTCTATATTGTACATACATCTTACTTGCCTTTCCGAAGAGAAAGGAACAAATGTCATCCATTACGTTTCTTTCACTAAGTCATTAGCTCAACCCAGCAAGGTGTCTGCTCTTTTACCCTTTCCTCCTTGCCTCCCCTGTCTGGAGAACTTGAAACAAACATGATGTATACTCTGTGTTCTCTTTAACACGCTAACACTAACGTGACAGAAACTTTCATCATTCGCAGTTAATGGGTTTTAAGATCTTAGGGGACCTATCTGTGATTGGACATAAGTAGGTCGGGTGGAAGTCGACTTTATCTTCTTGTGTCAAGTCACCTCTATAATGAAAAGGCTGATTCCTAAAATGTTTTTTCATGAATAACAGATATTAAGTTGAGGAAACCAGTTAATTAAGTTACCTTTAAATAAATGATAGAATATCCCTGTGCCATAAGATTTACATTAACAAATATTGCTGGAGGAAAGCTTAGCATTAATGTAATTTGTTGATGACTATTGGTTAAAAAGGAGATAGCCTGCCTAGTGGAACTGTTCTAGGTGATATGGAAGGCTAGACAATATCAGACAGTCACATCACAATTACCAAACAGATTAGATAATTATTGGATAAAGAAAGCATTGATTGATAATGAATTATTGTTGCTGGTATTTTTAAATACCTAGTTTGTAATGCAATAAAAAATTTAAGTTCAAAATATAATAAATAGATATATATACAAAATAAAAAAGTGCACTATTTAATTGATGGATATATGATGATGTTCTGATATCTAACTTATGGAAGTAATTATGAACATGCTTAGGAAACTTTTGAAAATAGAGCTTCAAAATCTGTCCATTAAAAAAAACGAACTGGCTAAAAAACGTACCAATGAGACATTTTAGTGTACTCGCTACTGTTATGTTGTCTAGCAGTGACTTTGACCTTTCGTATGAAACAAACTGCATCACACCACATTGGTTAGTATTTGAGCTACACATGCTAGAATGAATGTGTGTGTAGTGCATTTGCCTTTTTTTCTTTCCAAGTCAACGGACGATGGTCACATTGAGAAACTGCATTTTGTGATCCGTGGAAATCGTTGCCTGGCTCTCTACAGAGTTTTCGAAGAGGTAAGAATCTGTAAAAGTCAGGCAACGATTTCCACGGATCACAGAATGCAGTTTCTCAATGTGACTATTGTCCGTTGACTTGGAAAGAAAAAATATCTAATGCACTACACACATGCCCATTCTAGCATGTGTAGCTCAAATGCTAACCAAGGTTGCATGATGCAGATTGTTTTATACGAAAGGTCAAAGTCACTGCTAGATAAGATAATAGTAATGAGCACACTAAAACATCACATTGGTGCACTGTTTTGTCAGTTCGATTTTTTTATGGACAGATTTTGAAGCTCTATTTTCGAAGACATTTTGATCCTATGCAGAAGTGCCAATTCACACCTAAATAGTCATTTTTGATAGGTACTATACTAGTTATATAATATTTTATAAGTATACTTTTTGGCATTTTTAAATGCTTAGGTATAATGGTATTTAATCCCTTTCACACCATGGATGTCACCTACTGTTTTAATGTAATCGTACCAATTAATAACAAGAATTGTTTAGGGTGATGAGTGTTGTGCACAGAATCTGATCAAAGTACATTATACTATACAGGTTTCCTTCGCTATCTGAAAGTAGAGTGTTCCTATAAAAAGCCTTTCATAAGCCGAAATCGTGTAAGGCAAAGAAGTAATTACCATTAATTTATATGGGAAACATGTTGAGCAATCCCAGACCCAAAAAAATGGTGATGGTATGTTTGGCTGAGTTGTCAGAGGTTGGGGTGGTGGGATGTACAGGAGATTGGGGTGTAGGAGAGAGAGGTAGAGGGTGCACGCTGCCTCTATAATGTCTCACTACAAAACAAATGCTAAATGCTATTTTTTCGCTTTTTGCCTTTTTTCCGTAAAAGCAAAAGAAAAAAAGCATTCCAAGGGAAATCATGAATCATATATGCTGTGTTGGAGGTGATCGATTAACAAGTTGGTCTGTGATCACTAAAAAGGTCTGAATTTTCAAAAAAAAACAAGTGGACACAAACTTGTGACCAATTTAGCATAAACTTACATTGCATATTGAACCCCCCTCTAAAAACCTATTATGGGGGGGGGGTAACAAAACCTACATTTTCCCTACTCATTGAGGGGAGTGTGTGTGTAAAATTTCAAGTTTCTACTATGAATGGTTAGGGCTGGGCAAAGTCTGGATACATAAATAGATACATATAAATGTGTGAACACATGAATAACCTAAACCCAGCAATAAACCAGTGTTGTGTGTAGCAGTGATTAATAGAGTAAAACAAACTTTTGAAAACTGAGAGATACCTATACAAGGTCTTTTTTGGTCAGTTATCTTTAACTGATGATCTCACTGACCAGTTAGAGTTGCTAGGCACAGAATGCAATACAGTTTGTATTAGGCAGTGCAAGAGTTAATTTTGGAAAAGCTGATTTCCCTTTAGATTAGCAGTGTGACTACATCTTGATTGGAACCTGTACTGGGAGGTGTGAAGCTGTGTAAGTCCGTCTATTAGAATGACAGGAGGCGTAAGAAATTTCTTTTCAAGTTTGAACAAATAACTTTATCGCCAACAATCAAACAGAAATATTGTTGTTTGATTACTACACAGCTGATTAATTATTTAGATAATTTCCATCAGATAAAGTCTAAAGGAAAAGAAAATGGCTATTATTTTGTGATAATCTGAAAAAACATCAGAAGTTGTATATGCTTTTATTTTCTGCTAACCCCACCTTCCATATTTTTACGGGTTTTGTAGGGGCACAAAGGTTCTTTATAATGGCTACTTTCAGTTCTGTTAGGTACTGTTATTAGCTTATTCATAATAAAGGTAGAGATAAAATCAGAATTAATCTTGTTTGTTCATAGCACTCTTTCACACGTCCAGAATCTTTCTTTTTGGAATTCAAATTACGACAAGAATATCTTGAATAGTGCGGTTTTGATAAGTGCGGATTTTGATGTAGTATGGTTATGGTATTGCTGTACAAATTAAGTTTTAAATGAGCAAAGGTTTCTGAACATTTGTTGTTGACCTTTTAATTCTTGCAAAACTTTGCCAATCACGTGAATCAATGGCTGTTGAGAATGCTGTTAAAATTGCTAGCATATACCCATAATAAATGATGGAATTTTTCATGTATGGATCAGCAATAAGGAGCCAAAAGTGATTTTATTAGGTAATTTTTTTTATTAATTCAAGTATCCTAATTTTATATTTTTTGAAAATCTCAATTTAAGAAAAGTCACCACTGACATTGTGTGGTATGAAAAAAAGTCATAAAAAAACTTATTTTATTAAAAATATAACTTATTACCTTACAAAAGAAGTTGATGGACAAATTTAACAAATTTGGCCTTTTTAAAAAGCATTTGGCCATGAACTTTGTGCTTGCCCCTCCCAATTGCTTCTTCACTGTGTCGGCTAGATCAAAGGAAAGAGAAAGCAGTTTGCAAGATTTTGGCTAGAAAAATCGTCTTCCTCTACTTTCCTCTCCCAATTGCTTCTTCACTGTGTCGGCTACATGAAAGGAAAAAGAAAGCATTTGACATTGTTGCGTTGCATTGACAGACACGTTTGTCGGTATACTTCTATAGTTAGGGCACGTCTCATTTTTCTAACCTTTAATTGTATTATTCGTTGTACAATCTATCTCATTTGGACCAGTCCATTATGAGTTGAAGGATTTGTAAGCTTGGTTTAATGACAGATATTAACAGATTAAAAATGCAAACAGAAGAGGTACTTACAGAGATCCTTTATTCATATAATGACCGCGGTCAACCAAAGACGTGTGTCCTTCCGAGCTCTTTTTTCTACTGATAACACAATACAATAATGACTGCTCGTTTACCAGAACGTAAAACAGCGCCCCTTAGTGGAAGTGGATAGAAACTCTTCTGCCTAAGGGGAATAACTCATGATACTTACTTAACAGGATCTCAGCTAGCAAATACGACAGAGAACCAAACATACATACAACCATATTTGGCTTTTATATGTATAAATAATAAAAAATAAATTCAGTTATTTAAAATATTTCTATGTTTATTTTAAATATTGAATATGGAATATAAAGTATTCTGAATAAAATTATTGGAATATTGAAATAGTATTGGCCTTAAATGTCGATTTTCAGGTGTTAAAAACCATCAACCAAAATGTCATCAAAACTGTCAACATAGGTTTCTTGTTTTTAAGTTGGTCTGGCTGGCTAACTATGTATCATATGTACAGGCTGCACCAATGGAGATAGAGGGCTGAAAATTTCAACATTTACTCCTTACCCACCCAGAACCAACCGTTTGCAATCATCAGCTAAACTTTAATCTACTGTTTGTAACCATTTGTATAATGTTTGGGTTCTTTGCATTGTGATTTAAGAGGGTGGCTAACCGGTGCATGCTTTGTTTATGTACAAACACCCAATAAACGTTTGGACACAAGCTTTAAGCAACTGTTTACCCACTGTCTACTACTGTTTGTATGACATTTGGCTGTTTGCAACTGTTTGTTGAATGTTTGCAAACAAACAGTACTTGTTCTCACTCAGTGTTTGTACAAACGTTACCTGAATATTTGTATAATGTTTGGGTTGTTTGCATTGTGATTTGAAAGGGTGGCTAAACTAAATGTTTGTGCAAACGTTACATGAACATGTTCTTTGAACATGCCTGTTTTGGGTGAGTATTATGTTTTGAAAATTCCCCATATAAATAGGTTTTTAGCGGGGGTTCAATTTGCAATGTAAGCTTATGCTAAATTGATCCCTTAGTTTGTGTCATGCTTGTTTTTTGAAAATTCAGACAACAAAAGACAAGAGAAGTAACTTATTCACTTATTGATCACCACTTTTTACAATTTTTTTAATTGATCACCCTCAACATGACATGCTGCCAAAAGATGTTGGTCAAGTGACAGTTTCTATTGAGTGACTATCCAGACTAATTTATAGAGTTAAACAAAGAAATAGATTGATAGACTGGCATACATAAAACTAATATCCGGTTGAAGTAGAATGTGTAAACTTGAGATTACTGACCATTATTTTTGATTTTCAACTGGCACAGAAGTTTGGCAGGAATAAAATAAATTGATTCCAGTAATTGTTTTGAATCTGCAAACCTAGAACCCTGAACATGGAAGATCTCTGTCAACTCCAATTTACTTACGAGAAAACTCTGGGATCTTGGCTCTGATTTCTGTGTCAGTAGACAGCCTGAATTCACTGAATAAAAGAAAAAGAAAAGAAGATGAGCCCCGTTTATCTCAGAATATGGAAAGAGAAGAAATCCTTCAAGAGTCCATGTTGATCTCAGTTGGCAGGATCAAACTGATTCCTGTTCCAACTCCATGATGTCCATTTGTTGAACAACATTCACACGAGATGCCTTCAAGTCATTTCTCACAACTGTTGTAGTTCTAAATTTATCTTCAGGCAGGGACTAGAACAGTGGTTCTCAAACTTTATTGCATGGCGGCACACCATAGAAATATATTTGACTTACGCGGCACACCAACTCTTTACATTGGTATATATTAGATTTCTTTTCCTAATAGAGTAATATATTTTTGAATAAGTTGCCTAGTCATGTTAAAGATAGCAATAGTGTACAGAGTTTTAAAAATAATTAGATAAGTTTAAAAATTATGGAAAGAGCATAAGCTTACAAGGACATTTTTTGAATCTGTCTGATGAGATTTTCAAGAGAGTCTGATCTGTGAATTGAGTTAAATTGTAGATGTTGTTTGTATTTATGCACATTTGAATAGGTTTTTATGAATTTTGTATTTGTTTAGAAGTTGATGTGTAAATATTGTGTATAATTTGGAGATGCCCAAAGAGGCATAATAAATAAATAAATTAGGCCATAATTAGGGTATGGAACTGTATTAGAAACCATCAACCAAAACTGTCAAAAATAGGTTTCTT
>VCCN01005374.1:3817074-3827724 GCA_006491835.1 Architeuthis dux | reverse complement strand
TGTATAATGTTAGTAGAAATGCAGTAGGTGAACTACTATTGAAAAAGCTTTTGGGAGCTGCCCTCCATTTAAAATCACCCCACTATGCCCCTGCCCGAAAAAGATATTTTTACTTATTTAATTGCTGGCATTTTAGATGTAGTCCTTCACTGCCTTCTGTTGTTGAATTCAATAGATGGAATTTAAAAACAAATTGAATTGCAGACATCTTTGCACTATTCTGATTCCTGCAAATGCTGGGATGTCTTTTTCTTATGCACATTAACCAACTTTAATTCTCAGGTTTTGTCTACCCTGCGTACTGTAAGTTTTCTGAAAAGCTAATGTAGTAGAAAATTTATATTGTTCGGGATTAGTACAAAGTAGGAAACGGATTGTTTGAGCTGAATTTTTTCACTGTTTCTTGCTTGATTTCTCCTAAGTAACATTCTGGCTGGTCAGTCTCAAATAAGAGAATTCTTGGAGTGGAATGAAGACTGGTTGAAGAAAATACTGTTGAATAAAAGAAAGCAATTCTCTCTTAACTGCTACAAGTGATACACAGCCTCATCTGAAAGTAAAGAATGTTGTGATGAACATTGATTTGCAAAGTCTGTCTTGGGGCGGTACATTTTATCTCTGCCATTCCTTGCCACTTCTTAATACTACTAGTTCCCATACATAAACAAACTTACTGCCATTCCCTGCCACACATTTCATTAACGTTTGAGAAATAGTAGTATTAAGAAGTGGCAGGGATAGGTTTTGCTTCGAAATATTGATTATTATGGAGCAGGGATAGTTTTTGCATCAAAATATATGATTACCGTGTGGCAAGGATAGTTTTTGCATCAAAATATTTCATTAACATGTGGCAGGGATAGTTTTTGCATCAAAATATATCATCAACGTGTGGCAAGGATAGTTTTTTATTCAAAATATTTCATCAACCTGTGGCAGGGATAGTTTTAGCATCAAAATATTTCATTAACATGTGGCAGGGAATGGCAGGGATAAAAAGCAATTTTTCTTTTAATTGCTTAGTGATAACACAGCCTTGGCTGAAAATAAAGAATGTTGTGATGAACATTGATTTCCAAAGTCTGTCTTGTTTCTATTATTAGATAATTTGAAAAAGGAATGAGAAAGTACAAGTGTTGACATAATACAGTTTTTTTATTAATTTATTTACTGAATCAATTCACTTTGTTTATCTTTGATCTGAACTTTTAAAATACAAGCATAATTAAATAGAGAATATTGAAGAACCTCTGTAATCAAAGAACTGACCAACACAACTTTAACCTGTTTACTGCCATGGATGAGATAACTCGTCTTAGCAAGTCATAAGTCTAGTGCCATGGATGAAATAACTTGACAGTATGTTATTCTATTTTTTCTTACATTTATATATATATTACATTTATTAGATATTCTGTTGGACAAAGTTGATTTGTGTGAAAATAAAACTGTTTTAAACATGCAATTAGGACTTTCTTTTTATGAGTAAAAGCCTGGTGTAATAACTTAAACCTCAAGGAAGTCAAGAAAAATATACTGTTTTTCTTATGTGGGAAAACTTGCAGGTTTGTTCATTCGTTTCAGTCAACTGTTTCTTCTTATGATTAGTGTTGGTTAGAAGCTTTAGTGCTTGTTAGTCAATGAGAAAACAGGAGGGAAATAGGATGGGAGTGTAATTAGTTTTTTAGAAGAAATAGGCTCATCTTCCAGACATGGCAATAATTTAGGAGACGATATAGACACAACCAGTCTTGGCCGTGGATTGCTCAAACTGACTGGATTCAACCAAAAGCGCTGCAAATCACAGATGTTGACCTTGGCGCGAACTTCCGGCCACTGCTGTCTGGAGGTGAACTGTCTAGACAAGCAAGGGGAGTAGATCTAAAAATAGTACAAGCTACCCCTCTTGTCTAACGGGTTATAACACCCGGCACAAGAGTTACAATGTTAAAAAATATACTTGCCAGTGAACAGGTTAAAGATTCAAATTGTTCATTTTTTATTTACAGTTTATTTACATTCTACTTTTCTTGAGAAACCAGAAGTATTTTTTATAGAAGAGATTTGCATTTCTATTTCGTCAGATATTGTTATCTCTTTTATAACTATTTTTTAAAGACTTACTTAAGATTTAGCAATGGAAAAAAATGTTGAAATTGGTTTTCCTCTTAACAGTTATCACCAATCCAATCCTTTTGATGAAACCCTAACCCGTTCAGTCCTAATTTTGAAATTTTCTTATTTATATTTGAAAGCCATATAATGACAACTAACATTGAATGATAAAGAATCATTTAGGTAAACAATAAATTTTTATTGAAAAATAAAAAATTTGACTAAGAAGTACTGCCAGGAATGCGCAAGTCTCAAATTAATCGACAAAACATGTGGTAGTAAAAAGTACCATTAGTACATAAAGGGTTAAGCTTCTAGCTCTTCACACCAAAAGTTGCTTATAATATAAAACACCTACAACCATTTACTTGAGTGGGATGAAATATTTTCTACCATAAAAAAAGTTATAGCATATCTAAAAATAAAACTCTGATTTACTTTTGATATATTTTTGATACTTCTTGTTAGCACCTCTGATGGTACAAGTTGCTAAAAAATGCCATTCATCTACATATCTTTGAAAGTATTGTTCAGTTTGTATTTGAAAAAAAGAATCAATGGGAATTGAGAATTTATTGACTGCTTATTCAATATTTTTTTACCCCAAAAAGAATTCTGAGATTGATTTAATTGCATGAATGTTTCATGAGATGCTGTCTATATCTTCAATCATTTGTGATGCCAGACAGAAAAGAATTCTGCAAACACATTGCCTTTGCTTTATCCATTCAGTATCTATCATGATGTCACTTTTTTGGGAGCACAAAGTTTGTAGGGAAGGGATTTTACTGGGAATAAGCTGAGTTTGGCACAAGGCCACATTTTTTTAAGCATCCAGTCAGGATCCGGATCAGGATCATAATCACTCTCCAAAAGTTCTCAAGGAAATTTTGTGGAAGGGTGGGCTTGTTATCTCTTCAGGTCAGGAAGAATTGGTTAAATCATGTGGCAGATCCAGGAATATTTGAGATATATCATTTTTTTTCATACATTTATGTATTCAACCATGTTTGTCCACACAGTATTTCCAAAAGTTCTCAATCAATTTCAATGCCATTCTGTTTCTTGGAGAAAATACTGCTTTGGTTATGAATTTTTTGAAGTTTTGTTTTTAACTTTTTGATTAAACTTTAATCAAACATTTTATTTAAATTTTCATGGTGTCCAGTTTTTTTGTCAAAAAACAATATAAGGAGGTGTAGGTGGCCTAATGGTTAACAGCATGGAAAATGGAATCGGCAAACCGAGTTCAAATTCTGGCTGAGGCAGTTGGTGTTCACTTTATACTAATGCTGTTAGTATTGAACCTCTGACTCCAGACTCGCTCGATTTCCAAATTCGATGCTATTCCAATGCCTCTGTTGTGTAAGTCTCTGAGATGAAAGCTTGGATTATCTCCCCTTCTAGCTAAATATGGTATCCCTGACTCTTATATGGCACCGCAAAAATCTACTCGTCATGGATTGAACTGAACCGAACTGAACTAGAAGTAATGTAATGGTAAAGAAAGAAAAAATAGAGTAACATTTTCTGCCTGAGTACTTGACTGGTTGGCAACCTAGCCATCCATCTCATCTTATAAATGGGACCGTGATTCAGTATTTGATTGAAGATAGGAGTGTCAAATCATCAAAAAAGAAGATGGCCTGATCAACTGTTATGGCTGATCCAGACACATCACTTGTAGAAACCTTTGATGTGACCGGTTTTCAAAAAGGGGACAGGTTGTGTCGACTATAATCTATGTATCGACCATTGAGGCTGGAAAGGATTGGTTCAGTGGACGATTATAGCTTGATTGCAGACAGACTTGAAAGAGTAAATCATTTTTGGAAACAGTTCACAGGAAAGGAAGATCTTCTACTGCCAATAAAGTTGGAAGAAGTATTCATTCCTGTTTGTTTGTCCATACAATATCTCCAAAGGTTCTCAATGAATTTCAATGACATTTTGTGGAAAGGTGGTCCATGGGCTAAGGAAGAATTGATTGGATTTTGAGGTCCAGGAATTTTTTCCAATTGAGAGATATTTTTTCATATAGTTTAGCAATGATGTTTATACTTTTTGATCACACAATATCTCCAAAAGTTCACAATGACTTTCAATGATATTTTTGTGGAAGGGTGGGCCTTGGGCTGAGGAAGAATTGATTATATTTGGGGGCAGACCCAGGAATTCTTTTTATTGAGATATTTTTTCATATATTAATATAATAGACCAAAATATGTAAAATCAAAACTCAATTTCCTCACCTAAATGTTACCTATATATGAACTGATTTTCATTCAGTTTTTAGTTAGTGTATAGGATTTTACAAGCAAGCGTCTCTGAGTGCTTTCTAGTTAATCACTGATAAACACAACAGACCGGTTTAAACACTGTTGCTGGGTTTAGGTTATTCATGTGTTCTGACATTTATATGCATCATAGTAGAAACTTGAAATTTTGCACATACACTGCCCTCAAAGAGTAGGGAAAATGTTTTGTTTTTGTTTTTTGAACCCTCCTTCCAAATAGGCTTTTAGAAGGGGGTTCAATATGATCACAACCCAACAAAAGGTGAGTGAAGTAACTTATTCATCGATCACCCTTTTTTCCAACTTTTTAATTTATCACCCCCAACACAGCATATATGGGTGGTGGTGATTCATAATTTCCCTTGGAATGCTAGTTTATTATTGCATTTTATCATCTAGAAATTGCAGTTGCTGTTTGTGTTTCTATAATTCTAAACTTCTCTTTTTATCAGAAATAAACTAAATGACTCTTTACCTATTTTCCTTATTTTTGTTGCTATATGACTAAATTTGTATTTTGCCTGTTGATGTGCCTCTGGGGCTCAATCTGTAAGGTTTGTTTATTTGCCTCCCCATGAGGGCTGGTGCTGTCCATGCCAAATATGCTTCCAAGGAAACAGGGTCTGAGTTCAAATCTCATCAGAAGCTAAATCTTTATTTCCAATTCATACTTCTTAGTTAAAAGTTGTAGAATATAAAAATGACCTAAGTATCACGATAAAAAGCAACAAAAATAAGATGAAAGAAAAAATTAGTCAAATATAAATAATGAGAATGCTTCAGAAACTTAAAAACTTGAGATAAACAGACTGAAGCTAAAAGTCTGTCCATTTGTGGCTTTTCAAATCTAAGTCTCTCTTCTGCTTCCGATTCCTCAGTGCTATACAATCTTTGTTCCTGGCTAGTGAGTCTTATTTTCTAATTGTTTATATGCCAGTCCTGTTCAGTACCAAAAAAGAAACTGAATTGCAGATTAGTTCTTGCATTCAACCACAGAAGTAGTTACGCAAATTTATCTCGGATGAAGGCTGATAAAAACCTCCAAACTCTATTAATGAAACTAGTAATCATGACATGAGTCAAAGCAGTGTTTGCTAATAATGACTAAAGTAGTAGATAATATCATTAATCATGTTTTTCTTTTTAATCCTGTGACCCAACGTTGTGGCACTATAGACGGTTTCATCATGGGTGTGTCAAGGATGAGATAGCCTGATAGAGCCCATCACTCTTCAGGTTGGTTTGAAATCAGTGTTGTCTATCTCCTAGACTGGTTGCTAACTATAGCTAGAGAGCCCAATCTGCCTTACTATTTACTCATAGCTGGGAAGAGAAAAGATGGATTCATCCCTTTCTCAAGGTCATTAGTGCAAAGTGAACACAAACTGTTCCAGACAGAGTTTGAACTCGACTCACCAATTGTATTCTCCCTGCTGTTAATCATTTGGCCACTCCGCACTTTGATCATCAACTTCCTAGATCAGGGGTCGGCAAACCTTTTTTGGAGGCAGGCCATATTAGAAATATTTTTATGTCTAGCGGCCAAGGCAAGTAAAAAAGGAAACAATGATCATTCGAGGCTATGGAAACTGTTTGTTTTTTAATTATTTTAATGTTTTTCATTATAGGAGTATATACCTACATGAACTTCCATGTACTATAAATCAATGAGAACTATGAAATTGTGGTTCAATTTTTTGTCTCATCTTATTAGGAGAGGAGATGGGCACTGCTGAGTAACCTCTCTTGCTCTAAAGATGCCCTGAAGAACTCTTGTTTGATCTAGAACAGAGGTCGGCAAACTTTTTTGGAGGCAGGCCAGATTAGAAATGATTTTATGTCTTGCGGCCAAGGTGAATAAAAAAAATGACATCATGGTCATACAAGGCTATGGAAACAGCTTGTTTTTTTTAATTACTTTAATGTTTTTTCATTATATTAGTATGATATGGTCGAACTATTTTCCTTGTCTATATATTCATTCATTCACAACGTTTTGGCCGTGTAATAAGCTGTCTTGACAAAATGCTCATTACCTGATAGTTCATGGTTGATAGAGTAAAAAGCCGTCAGGTCAGGGGTTTTTCTCTGTTTCTGGTACTTATGTAATCCAGTTTTTCTTGTCTCATCTTATTAGGAGAGGAGAGGAGATGGATACTGCCGAGTAACCTCTGTTGCTCTAAAGATGCCCTGAAGAACACTTGTTTGATCTCCTAGAACAGAGGTCAGCAAACTTTTTGGGAGGCCTGCCGGATTAGAAATGATTTTATGTCTTGCGGGCCAAGGCGAATAAAAGAAATTACATAATGGTCATACAAGGCTATGGAAACAGCTTGTTTTTTTAATTTACTTTAATATTTTTCATTATAGGAGTTTATACCTACATAAGCCTCCAGGTAAAATCAATCAATACAAACTATGAAATCTTTTAGGTGGGGACAAAATATTTTCAAATTTGTGGTTCCTGTAATAAAAACTGACTGCAAGTGGCGATCAGTTAATACTGACCTATAAACAGATTATATATATCTGATCTTTGAAAAACTATTTTCACATAAATAGGTTGTGCCAAATGCTAAAACCAATCCCGAGCATGCCAGATAAAATGAGGCCACAGGCTGTAGTTTGCCGACCTCTGTCCTAGTTGACTAAAAGTGCATGAGCTCCTTTCTGTTGACTGATGATCTGTCTGACTAATCTTGGCTGTTTCTGACATATTCAGGTTATGTCGTCACGGCATCATATTCTTGCCAAAATCTTTTCCCTTTGAATTGCTCACGGAGTTGATGTTCTATAATACAGAAGAGAAGCAATACATCTTGGCCATGATGTGAGCCGTCTGACAAACGAAGATCAAATTGAAGTGTTCTGTCCACAAGGTCAATTTGCATTAATGGAAAATAAATATGTAAATGCAGCATTTTGGATTACTTCTTTGGGGAAGATAAGTACTAAATCCAATTCTTGCCACTTTGTCTCTCGGATGCATCTCTGTCCAACCATGTGAGTAAATAGACACAGAGAGGTCATCATCTTTTATTTTATTGTTGGTATTTATATCCTGTAGTTATTGTGAATTTTATTAGTGCAAGACTGATCATTAGTAGAAAGGCCATTTGCTTTGATTTTTATAATAATTTAGAAACACAATTGCAGACTATATAGAGGAAACCAGCAGTTGGTTCAGTGGGCAGAAAGGCGACAATGCATTATGGAATGCGAAGAGTATGGCATGACATGCTGAGTGCCCTGGTCATCTGCTATATTATGGTCTGTCTCCAGCTGTCCTGACTATGTTTTGACTCTGGACCCAGGCAGACAGGGACAAAAGAGTAAGGCTGATGACGTGGGCAACTCACCTTCACTTTAATCCCTGTCAAGCACAAGTCATGACTTCAGACCCTGCATTGCAACTGCACCACTCAGAACTGAAGCCATGCTTATCTTTGAATATGAAAGACAAACATGATGATAATGATGAGGAGAAATATAATGAATATACAAAATGGTGGTAGTGATGGATATTCTCTCAAATTCTTTCTTTCTTTAAGCTAAGCACTTACAATGTAAGTATGAAGAATTTGGATTGTTAGGTAACTTGGTAGAAGACTTTGCTTAGTAATTTATACTGTGATCCTACTTTTAGGTTTTTTTCAACCTAGTATTGGATAAGGGACCTAAGATTTCTCAGTCTGTATTCTTATCCTCAAATACCAAGGATGATGCACATTCAAGTTTTTAAGATATATAAAGCTTAGAGGTTTTGATGGAACTGGTCATATTGCTAAGATTGACTAAGATTTCATTATAATTATCATATTCTGTTGGATATAAAATTATCCATTATTTGATTATACTGTCGGCATAGGGGACCACATTATATTTGTGCCTAAATACGAATGTATGAGTAGAGAGACCAGCAAAGAACATGGTTAAAAAAAACCCCCAAAAACCTCCTGCCTCCCATGAAAGTGCCATTAGCTCAGTGGGTAGAGCAGAACCTGCATATAAGGTTGCTTCCAGGGTGGACGAGGGTTCAATCCATTAACAGTGCTTGTTTCTTTATTTACATTTATGATTTAGGCCGCTCGTTTAGCAGTCATTCACACCAGCATCAAGCAAATATAGGTTCCCAAGTAATCAAATTACATTGTGCAATGTGATTCCTGGGTAGTGAGTGTTATTTTCTGATTGCTTATGTTTAAAAAGTATAGAAAATGGCTTCAAACTTTGCTTTTGTGGCCATGACAGTGATATTCCTATGTAATTGTTTTTCTTACTTTATGTGATTAAAAATATGCAAATTTGCCGGTTGTTTAATTGAAAATAAGTAGATTTCAATTCATCACTGTCCTGGTGGAAAAAGCAAGGTTTGAAGGGAATAATTGACATTTTCTATACTTTTTAGACATAATCAATCAGAAAATAACACTTATTACCCAGGAACAGAAAAAAATAGTGAAAAGAGGTTGCACAGTGTTATGTGCATACAGTCTATTTAGTTTCTACTTCTTCATATAGCTAAGATTTTACATATGTAACACGTAACAGCCTCATAAGAAATTATGTATTATCTTTACAATCTGACTAACTAGTATTATCCTTTAAAAAAACAAATCTTCAGAATCTTAAAATACCTCCTTGACATTTAGAACTATTCAAAATCAATCTCTGGTTAATTCTGAGTTTGTAAAAGTTACAATAACTGAATGATATTTAATAACTGTTTAATCAGCTTCCCTTGATTCTCAGTAATTGTGCAGAGATGACTCATAAGCTAAAATCTTAATCTTAAAATGCTATCTAATCTGATATGGTGTGAAGAAAAGACTTTACTTTCTTACTCCTAATGCAAGGTCATGCACCTAGGTAGAAACAAAACAAAAAGGAACTACACCATGATTAAAGGTGACGGAACACAACACACACTGAAGGAAACTACAGTAGAGAAAGATCTTGGCGTTTATGTAGACAACTCACTTAACTCCACTGCGCATTTACAAAACAAAGTGAATACAGCAAATAAAACACACTCGGCTACATAAGACACTCATTTAAGTTGATCGATGAGGAGAGCTTCCTACTACAGTACAAATCTCTGGTACGTCCCCATCTGGAATTTGCTTCCTGCATATGGTCTCCTTACCTGAAGTACAACTCAGATGCCATAGAGAGAGAGAGTTCAGAGGAGAGCCACCAAGATCATTCCGAGGCTGGGAGATATATCTTATACTGAAAGATTAAAAGAACTTAATCTAGAGACCCTTGAATATAGAAGAAAACGTGCTGACCTACTAGAGGTCTATAAAATCCGAAACAACATACATAGAGTGGATACTGACGTTCATTGCTCAAAATGCCCTGATAATAAAGTGCTGACTTCATCTATCTGCAGTAAAACCAGAGGATACAGCCATAAACTACAAATTCAGACTTCCACTGATGTTAGAAAAAGTCTCTTCTCGGCAAGAGTAGCAAACACATGGAACAGCCTAAGTGAAAAGATGGTCACATCCGAGAATATCAATATTTTTACAAATAATCTTTATTCTGATATTGGACATACCAAATTTAACTACCATTTTTCTTATTAGTTTAATCCCAGCCCAACCACACTGAAGCTGGCTTAAAGATGCAATTAACTGCTGTCAAAAAAGCCTGTTTCAAGTATATTCAAGTATATAATATAAGTAAGTTACCTCTCTCACTTCTACACATCTATTTTAATAATCTGGTAGCTAAGAGTTATAACAGATTAGATCTTCTCGGTTTAATCAGATTAACAGAGCCTTTGGAAATTGTCAGTTACTTCAATTACACGCAACAGTTTTGGTAAGCAAAATTAAATACAGGCTAGGCCAAAGGTCACCTCCTGTTAACTGTCCTACTGAATCTATAAAATCCTTTATTGCTTCTGTGTATGAATACTAGTGGTCAGTTCCTCAATAATTAATGTTACAAGCAATTGCAGGCTTTGCTCAATGGCTGGTAGCTGACTGAGCTTCTGTTTGAATAAATAGATTGATTAGGCTGATCATTACAAACTCAACTAAGCAAAAAAAATTGGAACAAAGGGAGAATACTCTTTCCTTTTATAATCAATCTAATTATTGTGAGCTCCACATAAGTTTTATTGTTATTAACCAAGTGAAGATTTTAAGCAAGCAGACTTTTATGTGTAAAAATGTTAACATTTTATTCCAATATTTTCTTTTTTAAGTCAGTTAGTGTCAATTAT
>VCCN01005374.1:3792228-3803174 GCA_006491835.1 Architeuthis dux | reverse complement strand
GCCCTCCCCATTTGGTGTAACATAATCTTCCTACCTTAAATTATATTGTTAGATATGAAGTTCAAAAAGAACATCAGAAGGACAATTTTATATGCTATGAGCAAAAAGACCAATTTCTCTAAGTTCTCATATTTATGTTTTCTTACATTTGCCAATGAAGTTGGAAGAGGTATATGTATTCACTCGTGCCTGTCTGTCTGTCTGTTTGTGGAAGGGTGGACAATGGGCTATGGAAGAAGTGATTAAATTTTGGGAATGGATCCAGGAATTTGTTTTTGATTAAGAGATATTTTAATTATTTTGCAGGAAAAGTGGGTAAAAATAAACAATTAACTAGATTTAAATTTTAATGAAAGTAACTCAATATTTGGACATTTTAAGTTCTCTCCCTTGTTTTAATTTGTTGTTTTCATTCAGTTTTTAGTTAGTGTATGGTGTTGGCAGAGGTATGCGTTCTCTGAATGAACTTTCTAGTTTTTTCTGGTTTGAGTTAAAACAAGAAAGATTTTTATCTTGAAGCAAATATTTTGTTTATCCAACACAGGGTTCAGGCCATATTATTTCCCTTTCTCTTTCACATTTATTCTTTAACAGGTTTACTCTTGCTTTCATTCAAATTTCTCTTTTCTTTTTAACTTTAAATAATTCATTAAAGTCTCTCTGGAAAGTGAGGAATGGCCTGTATGAAATCCCTCCCCTCCCATAGACCAAATGCAGCTCCAGCAGAAAGAAAAACAGCAGTTGATTTTTTGAAATTTTAATTAGGAAAAAGCATAATTTACGTTATAATATAATATATCGACCAATCAACACTAAAATGATTAAATCAGTTTGTTGCTCTGCACATAAAAAACTTTACTGTCTCTGCACGACTTGCACATGAAGTGCAAAAGAAAGTTGCACTGCATGCAATAAACAAACTCAGATTGCTTTAAGGTTGGGCATAATATTTCTTTTTATTGTTAATGACCACACCCATTGAAGTTTCAGGCAATACATTTTTGTAAATAATAAGTGTGACATTGGCCAACAAATAGGATATTTTAAAACTGTATATGTTTTTTTCTGGGAGGCTGTGGCTACAGACCGCATCAGATGGAGACTTGCTATCAAGGCAGGAATCCAGAGGAACGAGGAGAGGACTGATGCGAAGAGTGGAGAAAGCGCAGAGGGCGGTGGCAGCACCTACAGAAAAATCTGCAACAGAGTTTGTTATTCGAGAATCAGGCTGCACTGTCACAGCAGGGGCACGCTCCGTGCTCTTCAGAGACAGAGGGGAGCCAACATCTTTCTTTCCACAAACACTTATGGTTTAAACGTAACCTATTTGCAAAAAACAGGTCTGATTAGTCACTCAATAGAACCAATGTCTTTTGGCAGCATGCCTTGTTGCGGGTGATCAATTAAAAAATTAGAAAAAGGGATGATCAATGAATAAGTTACATCTCTTGCTCGTGATCACTAAAAAAGTCTGAATTAACTAAACTAAGGGACCAATTTTGCATAAACTTACATTGTAAATTGAACGCCCCTCTAAAAACCTATTTTGGGGGGGAATTTTGAAAAAACAAAAAAAAACGTTTTTTCTGGTCATAATGGTTAAATGTTTAAATTTTCATCCTTCTAGCTCCATTGGTGCAGCCTGTACACACGACACATACATACATAGATAGCCAGACCCACTTAAAAACTGAAGAAACCTATGTTGATGTTGACAGTTTTGGTTGACGGTTTCTTATAGTAAAGTAACCTATTTGCATGTTAGAGAACATCTCCCTTATAGTATTTTGAAACATTCTCAATGGAATCCATGGGTTTTAAACGGGTCTGTCTTTATTTTGTCAAGAAAATTCTTAAAGAAATTCACTTTCAGATTCCAAATATCAACTTTTCTTCATTTCTGTCTGTTAAGTAAATATTCTCTTGTCTGATTGTTATTCCTCTTAGACAGAAGAGCGCTTATTGACTTCCGGTAAGGCACCACTGTTTACGTCCTCGTGGCCGGGGAAGCCATATTGGTTTTAGGAGATTGAGAAGACACACATTGTATTGAGTGCGGTCATTGTAAATATGTATGAATAAATTGGATCTGTGTGAGAACGTCTTTTGTTGCATTTTAAATCTGTTAATATCTGTCATTATAACAACCTTACACTGTGGCTTCTTTTAAAAGTTGAAACCAAACCTGTGTAGCATTAAGCTAGGGTATTATAAAATAAATAAATTTCAAAAAATCAAATTATCCCATGACCTGGTAGATCATGTGGGTACCATGCTTGGTTCTTCATGGCATTTCTAGGTACAATGGGGGTAACTTAGCATTGGCCATCCCAGGATAATTTACAATAATAATAAAAAAAGAAAAATATTGGCTATATCTGATTTTAAAGACAGATAAATAGATATGAGCATAGTGTAGCACCTCTGTTGCTCACTTGGTAATACACTAATCCGTCTGCTTGTACCATTGAGGGTGTCACACAGTTATTTCACGTGAGCATTTATGATAATCCACTTCAGGCTTGTTAGGCCCGTTGAAGCTTCACCAGAGACCAATTAATCCTACCTTTTGGGAACATATTCCCTACTATGTCTATGTCTTTCACTGCACTGGAGAAGTTTTCCAGTTTTGCTAATTATCCTATTGCCGGGGGGGGGGAGATGGATTCATGCCTCTCCCAAGGGCATTAGTGCAAAGTGAATGCAGATTGTCACAGCTGGAGTTTGAACTTGGCTCCCCAATTCCATTCTCCATGCTGCTAACTGCTTGGCCACCGACACCTCAACTCACTTTGTAATGACAGCATTAAAACCTTGTTTCTTCAAATTTTGAAGATTAAAAAGGTTTTCAGCTGTAATAATGTTCTCCTGAAAGTTAATGTTGTATATCTAATCTTATATCTTTTTTAAATATGTTTAAAGATGTTATCATCATCAATCATTAACAAAACTAAGTTTTAAAGTTTGTGGCTCAAAACGGCCATTTATATTGTTCCAACCTGATATATCTCTTTGATCCTTGCAATAATCTATTATATGCACACTAATGGCCAGATTCATTGCAAGTAGATCTTGCTTTCTTTTGGGCTTCTCTTGGTGGTAAAAATTCATGCTCATCATTGAAATGACTTTTCATTCAAATGAATTTTCATCAAACAACTTTTCATCAAAACGACTTTTTATCAAAACGTCTTTTCATCGAAATGATTTAGCATCATTAAACAATGTACAGTTTTTTTAATAAAGATTTTTTTATTTTTCTTATCGTTTTAATTTTTTAAAATTTGTTCTATTTTTTTCCTTTTTAATTTTTTTGATTTTCATCTACAAAAATGATCGAATAATTACTTATCTGCGATATATAGCACATAATTTATAAAAATGGTACTGTTTTTAAAAACCAATTAGATATTTAAATTATTAAGCTTTAAAAAATATTTTATTTAAATTAAAAATGTAAAATGTGGTTTCAATAAAAGGTGGTTTCGATGACAAGACGTTCGATAAAAAGTAGTAGTACCCATGTTCATAAATGCATTTGAAACATTTTTTACTTACATCTAATAGTTGTTGCTAAATTGCTGTATTAGATGGCATATAAGCCCCCCTGCCCCCGCCCCCTTATGTCAGCAAGGAGTATTAACAAAAAAACACATTTCCTTGGATTCCTCATTTATGACCCAGTTTTTTAACTCCTCCTCCTCCTCCTCCTCAATGTGGGCCTGGACAACGAAGGCTACGTTTACCTTTTGAACCTTTTTTTTGAGAAACAAATGGGGATCTTATATCCCGTCAAATATGGTAATAGGCAAGATTAATCAGTAAAAGCACATAGCAGTGGTATGATTTAGAAAGCAAAGATTTCTTACCCAATAAAAAAGCAGTAAGGAAAACATCTCATCTCTTTTTCCCTGACTATTAATCTAATCTATTGACTCGTTGTATGGGTTTGTTCGTTCTGTTCATTTCATTCATATATTTATCAAGGTGTTCCTAGTAGAAAACCCATCTTCTGCGAGAGAAGCTCATCTTGACTGTTAGCCTGGGCACTGAGCCAATATCATTATGTAAGGTTCTTTTTTTCTCAAGAATATTTTTTCTACATCCCTGCTCTCTCCTTTCATTCATATCACACCTGATTTGTCAAGCTATGCTGTGCACACTAATCACTATGCCGTGGCCATCTTCATTTACACCTAGGTTTTCCAACCCAGCAGGCCATTATTGGCTTTCTCACTATTAATGAATGTATTGTTCAAGAAGTCCATTAACTATCTCAAATATGTCCCTCCCTAATCAACCAAGGTGCCAAAATATTATCAGTAAATTTATTTTTTGTAGTGCAACAAAAAAATGAATAACTAAATGAAAATAAGAAAAATATTTAAACCGTTAGCGTATTGTGGCACTACCCATGACCTGCCAACATTAGATGTACATTATGAGAGATGTGTAGTGTATTTTATATTGGTTATATTTTCTTCAGAACACATTTATTTCTTCTATACCTTATTCTTAGGCTGTGGCTTGCCAGTCATACAAGGCTGTTTTTAGCTTTAAGTACCCACTTTGAATTAAACAGCAAATTGATATAAGGACAGTTATAATTAATACAGACATCCCTTGATATAGTGCTGTTTGTTATAGTGTGGTTCGTGATATAAGTCAGGTGTGTTGTTGACCCCAACATTTTTGCACACTCATCATGAATAAATAAACCATGAATAAAAACAGAATTTCATCTAAAGACTTACTTAATATGATTAAAATATTGATTTTTTTATCAATTTGCAATCAATTAATATATAATTAAATGATGTTTTACACATAATTTCTTTGATTTTATGAACTTGTTTTGGCACTCATAGTTGACTATCCGTGATTCAGTTATAACGCAGTTGTCTTTTTTAGGCCCTAACACACACATTATAAAGGTGGACTACTGTAATATTTGAATGTGATTGATGGCAGAAATATGTCTTCTCCCTCCCTTTTTCTGCTTGAGGTAAGTTAGATACTGAGCCTCACTTGGTAGTAAAAATTGTAGTTCTCGTATTCTCCAGATCCATAATCAGAGCAATGTTATTATTATTGAGCATATTCATTTAATAGGCGGGCATTAAGCTTGATGTCAAGTCACTTTCTATTTATAGAATGTATATTATAATTGCGTATTTGCAATTAAATAAATAAATAAGAGAAACTACTCTATAATTAGCATTCAATATTCTTGGAGTGGAGTTATCTCCCTTGAGAAATCGGACTGGAAATAGCTTTGGGCAGCCATTAAACTTGATGTCTAGTCACTTCCTTTTTAAAGAATTTATATTATAATTACATATTTGCAAATGAATAAATAAACTAGCATTCCAAGGGAAATTATGAATCACCGCCACCCATATATGCTGTGTTGGAGGTGATCAATTAAAAAGTTGGAAAAAATTGGGTATTCATTGAATAAGTTACTTCTCTCGCCTTTTATTGGGCTGTGATCACTAAAACAGGTCTGAATCATATTGAACCCCTATCCTTAAACCTATTTGGTATTTTACCTACTCATTGAGGGGAGTGTGTGTGCAAAATTTCAAGTTTCTACTATGAACTGTTAGGGCTGTGCGAAGTCCAGATACATACATAGATACATATAAATGTCAGAACACAAGAATAACCTAAACCCAGCAATAATAGGTAGCAGTGATTAACTAAACCCAGCAATAAGCCAGTGTTGTGGGTAGCAATGATTAATAAGAGAAATTACTTTATAATTAGCATTTAGTATACCTGGAGTTATCTCCCTTGAGAAATCAGATTATGATATAGATTATTGGGGAGAGCGGGAACACAGATCACAAACTATAACTATCAAGTTACAGATAGGACTGGAAATTGCTTTAATCTTCAAGTTAGAGCATTTTTATAGTATTGTGCTAACAAAAATCTTGCTATGATGTGCTGATTTTTGCTATGTTATGGTAACAAACAGAAATCACATCATTATAATATATACTAGCATAGTACCTGTATAAAATGATGTGATTTTTTATGTTTTATATGGATAAATTATAAAATCATATATTTTAGTATAACTGTATTTATTTATTTATTGGGATGAAATTAACTTGTAAATACTAAGTTAAGAGTTTTTTTAAAATGTTTGTCATTATCTGAGATGTAGTCACTTATATTTCTTTTAAAAAAAATATTGTTGTGTTTGTAAGGTTGGTTTTATGACAGATATTAACAGAAGATGTACTCACAGATCCTTTATTCAAATAATGACAGCAGTCAATGAATCACACGTGTCTTCTCAATCTCTCTGATCTACTCCTAAAATGGCGGCTCATTTACCAGAAAGTAAAACAGCGCCCCCTACCGGAAGTTGATAAGAACTCTCCTGCCTAAGGGGAATAACTCAAAATACTTAACAGTGTTAAAACGCTGAAAACTAATTTTTGATTTTTATTTCATTTTAACCTTACAGCTCCCAGTTTAAAATATATCACTGCTTCTTCGAGTATAGTTTTATTTATATTTCATTTTCCTTGTAATACTGATGTGTTGAACACACTTTATCTGTCCTAATTATGAAGACAGCAGCAGCAGTAGTAGTAGTAGTGTTGTAGACACAGACACACAGATAGCTGTGTGTTTAGTGTATGTGAACAGCTATCTATATATCTGCATGTGTGTCTACTCCCTTCCTCTCTTTCTGTTTGCTTCAGCATGACATAAACCAACAAAGCCGTACATACAAACAAAAAAAGTGACAACAGCTTTTATATAATAAGATTTATACCACACATAGATGGATAATATCTTTAGCTAAATTAACTCCTAATGTCTTAAACTGCTTGATACCACTCCTAATTACATAGTGGAACCCTTCTGTGGCGGAAATAAAGTCTGTTCAAATTATTAGGTAGAATAAAAATAAATACAAGAATTCAGCTAAACTGAAAGGGAGGTAGCAATAGTTATGATTAGTAGTTCTTCCCATGATATTAAGATTTAAATTTTCTTATATGAATTTAAGAGTTAAAACAAATAGTTTAAAAACAGTAGATATGTTTACTACCTGAATACAGATATCCCTCGCTTTTCTAAAGTTTGCTTTATGCCACTTTTTCACTTTTACCAAAAAGGTGAAAAGCAAAGATAGCGTTCAGTATTTGTTTTGCAGTAAGGCATTATAGAGCCTTCCCCCTCTCTCTCTCCTATATACCAGACCTGTACTTCCTAAACCCAACATCCTACAACTTGGTTTAACATACCATCATCACCATTTTGGGGGTCTGGGAATGCTCAAAAACTTTTCCCATATAAATTAATGGTAATTGCTTATTTGCTTTATGCCATTTCAGCTTACAAAAGGTTTTTATAGGAACTCTCTACTTTCAGATAGTGGGGAAACTTGTACAAGTCTTACATGTTACTTATTGGTGGCAGGAAGATTTGTTTGCCAAAGTGAGTTATGTTTCAGGAGTTTCACCTATCTGGAAAGTACTTATCTTATGACCCAGAGCTGTCACTTGAGACATTGCCAATAGTTATGCTACAAGAATTATAGAATTTTAATTGTGTCTCCAATTCTCTATGCTCAATTATTGCAGAATGAGGCATATAACAATTTTGGAAGTAAGTTCTATGCATCCTCCTGATAGTCACATAAACATGGAACCTAACCAAAAGATTTACACTCAAACTAAGAACTATGCAACATGCACAAGAGAGGATCATGCTTGGCATCACATGGAGGGATCACAAGACAGCACAGTATATTAGAGAAAAAACAGGAGTCAACAATGGGCAGACCATGTTGCAAGAATTTCAGACAATCGCTGGACATCAACACTCACAACATGGATCCCACAGAGATCATATGTGAAACTATGGCCAACAGAAAATAAGATGGTATGACAATTTAGACAGGTTCATGAGATAATGGCGCTGCAAAGCTTGGGGAATGTCTGTGTCCAACGGTGGACATTAAAAGGCTGATGATGATTAATGAAATATTTTAACCTAATATTTTACTAATTTTGATTACTTTTTACCTTCATCTTAATTTTTTATCTTCAAAAAACAAAAGAAACATTTTTTCTAGACAAAATAAGGAGTAAATGTTTAAGTTTTCAGCCCTCTAGCTCCATTAGTGCACATACATATCCAGCCAGCCAGAAAAACTGAAAAAACCTATGTTCATGTTGGCAGTTTTGGTCAACGGTTTCTAATATTAATATGTATGAACACATCTTTGACATGGCTGATTCTTTATTCAAACTTTTGTTAGATGGATGCAGAATTTGAAGAATGAATTAGTAATCTTATGAAATGCATCTGAAAAGATTATAAAACAAAAAAATGAATGATTAGAATATACTGTTGGCTTATTCCGCACTTGAGAGGATCGGGGGAGGACTCTCTGCACTGGTTGTTTTTTAAAGTGGAAATCGGCTAGTGCGCACCAAGTCCACTCTTTATGTTAGATATATAGGCAGCTATGGCCAAGTGTCACAGATTTGACCCCCACAGGTTTTGAAAGTTATAAACAGGATATTGCAAGGTGTCAGAGGCCAGAAGACACACCAGGTGTTCAAAAGTCATAAACAGGATATTGACTGCAGATGGCGTGCTGTAAAATCAGCATGAGCATTTGAACCTGATAAAAGCAACACAGAGGCCCTTGGAAAAGGAGAGAGACAGAGAGCACCTAGCTCGGGACTAACACAAGACCAATGTCCCTCTTAAGAACAGTCTGTCAGCTGTCATCATCTCTCTCCCATTCTTCATTCTACGCCACGGCACAATGTATTTGATGCAAATAAAAATATATCATCATATTTTTATAAACCAAAGTTTGAGTCTTCATTTTTCTCCAAGTTCAGGATTTTCCTCCCACGGACCAAGATGGATATACAACACTTGGCGGGCTGAGACGGCCAAGGTGACTGCCAAGCTGTAGATTTTTTGTCTTATCTTAGATGAACTGGCTTACACAACTGAAGGGCTCCATCTGCCCTACCATTTTACCTGTAGCTGGAAGCCAGGAAGTGGATTTGTGTCTTTCCAATGGGCATTAGTGTGAAATGATCACAAACTACCCCAGTTGAAATTTGACCTTGGTTTGCCGATTCCATTTTCAGTGCTGTTAACAATTAGGCCACTCACACCTCCTAAAAAATAAAAACTGAGGCAGCTTTACAAGTATTATGACATATTGTATTTTAAAAAAATTGATTGAAAAATATTTGTTAAATTAGCTTTTTGATCCCTGCTAATTCAGTTTGATCTTTTTTTAATTCTTTTTTTCATGCTTATTCCCAGTTGTTGAATTTGTTTTCTTTTACCCAACTTGTAGCATTCCGGCTTATTTGGTGCATCACATGATTCTCAAAAACTACATTTCAATTGGTTGAGGAAAATTAATTATGATGACCTTTTTTTCTTTTTCTATTCTTGTTTTTATCAAAGCATAAATGAATAACAGCCAGAATTTAACAAAAACCCCAATAAATAACCCCCCAAAAAACTGCCTTGTGATTAATTAGAATGAAAAAGAATATGGAACATTTCACTCATGAATATTAATGTGACATGCTCATATTGCCCATTTCAAGGATTTGATTACAAATAAAGAAGCAACAAAAACATTTTGGCTGTAAACAACTGAATGTACACAAGCAATAGTGAACTTTTACAATGTCATCTTGAGCAACAATCGTTCTTTTTAATCACTGTGATATTTTTCAAAAAAGTTTATCTAATTAATTTTTTGAAATAATCCATTCCGCTGTCCCTAAAGAGTGACTGTCACAGCCTTAGTAATTATTCATATGAAGTTATAATCAGCTTTTTTGTCCAGTGTGAATTGTTTGCCTGTGTTGAAAGTTTGCAAGTGATGCAAATATAAAGAGTGAACTTTGAATTAGGCTTAGATTCGTGATTTGTATCCCAGATATTGCACTTTTTAAAAAAAAACTAAATTAAGTGTGGGAATAGTGTTTTCATTCAGTGGCTAATTATAAAATGCCTGTCAAAATAGAGTCTGATCATGAAAAGCGGACTCTATCCAAGAGAATAAAAAGAGGGTAGCAGATTACTGAGACTCATGGTGTTGTGTGATCATTGCTACCCTGGGTGTGCAAGTGCAGATGCGAAAGAACAAAGACAGTCCATACAACGAATAACATCACCTGTCAACAAAAACACTCACGTTAAGCAAACTGTGGAGCTGGAACAGACAAGACAAAACACACTGTGTAGAAAACAAACATCTCACATTTTATTTCTTTATGTGGACCGAAGAAAAGAGACCCCTTGTTTTCAAAACACAAGATGGTGCTGTGGTGAACAAAAGATGCAAAATGAGTGGATCGAGGGCCACTTGAAATTCCAGCATTATCAAATGGCACCTATTTCTGTTACAATGGATATCAGGAAATCTTCCTGGTCTGTCCACAGGATTGAGTGTTCTTATCAGTGTCTTATGATTATTTACAGTCTGACAGTGTCCGTTCCTCTCATTTAGGTCCATATTTAACTTATAGACATTTGTTACAATGTGCAATTGCCTACTGTCAAGTTGGGGGTTCCTTTAGCTGGTTAGCTTTAACTATCGTGGTTTTATGGTGTAGCCAGATTTTTTATTTGTTAAAAAGAAAGTAAAATACATTCTTCAAATAGTCTACACTGTCTATGTACTTATATATTTCTGTGTTTGAGGGCAAATGCTATCTCTCTCCCTTCATGTATACATATACATACACATACTTACACGTATATAGCGGGGGATACCTGTATATGTACATGCACAAAAAACAGAGAGGGAGATCTAGAGTAATTATGCACCTTTCTCTCATTTACATGATAAACTGGTGTGTTGACTGAATAGTTTCAAACCTGGTACTAATGTCTCTTAAAACACACACTAGTCTTGTTCTTAGCAA
>VCCN01005374.1:3774720-3791939 GCA_006491835.1 Architeuthis dux | reverse complement strand
GGGTGGCAGTGATTCATAATTTCCCTTGGAATTCTAGTTACTCATATATTTATCGAGAATTTGGAGAAAAGGAAATTACTTCAAAGTTAAAAATAACTGACTCAATTAATCAACTATGCACATGTAAAGTCTTCATTTGTGTTTGATAGAAAGGGACTCCATGATTTATAATTTGTATTTCATCATTTTATTGGTACTTTTACTTATTACTTAAGATAACAAATTAAAAGTTGATTTACTTGTACATTACTATTTACCATATTTATTTGTGTCCAATGCAACTCTTTATTCTTTATGGATAAAAAGCATGAACATATTTAACTTTTGTGTCCAATGCAACTCTTTATTCTTTATAGATAAAAAGTATGAACATATTTAACTTTTGTGTCCAATGCAACTCTTTATTCTTTATATATAAAAAGCATGAACATATTTAACTTTTGTGTGTAATGCAATCTCCACTTTACGATAAATGGAAGGTGTAAAATAATCAGTTTTCAGTTTGTGCAATGTTTTGTCTATATGTGTACATATATATATTAATCCTTTAATCTCTTTCAAATAATAGGAAATTTGATAAAGGTAGAATGATTTAAGTTAGCATCTTGTTTTATAACATATTTTGGGGTAGATTAATATTTGACTTAGCATAACTATGTATCACATTACATACATACATGTATAATTGTAACAAAAACATATTTTCCCAATTTTACAACTCAGATCCTTGGTAACTGGCACTGGCTTTTAGTTGAGGATATTCAAACCTTTTTGTTAGTTTCTTATAGAAATTCAGTAAATATGTATAAACTTTTCATCTTGTAAAAAAAGAAATCCCTCTATTTACCAGCTTAGAATGAAAATATGTCCACTTAATTTTTGTAAAAACACGTCTTGAATTTCAGAAGCAAAGAATGGTGGCATTAAATAAAAACCAAACAAAGTAAAAATCATTGTGTTAACTTGTCATAAAAAGAAAAGAATTGAACAGAAAGTTTGAATGATTTTCTGTTGAATAAGACAAAATAAACACATACTTCAACCACAGCTTTGACAGAATATGAATTTTGCCTTTTAAATTTCACTTACCAATAGAATGCTCATTTTAATGAAAATGCTTTACACACATACACACACACACACATATATATATATATATATATATATATATATATATATATATATATGACAAATGAAGGCAAATTTATTCAAGACTCAACACAATACATTTAGTTACAGCAATGTTATTTTCAATGTATCCCCTTTCTTCTTGTATCCAAAGGTTAATACATTTTTTAAGTTTATTCAATGCATTATGCAGTTGCTTTTGAGTTCTAAAACTGATCATATTATTAGCCTAACAGAAAATTTGTGGATGTGTGTACGTGGACAAACACACACATATATACATACATACATATGTGTGTGTGTGTTTAGGCAGTAATCCTTCATTAATGTATATTTTGTTAAAGATCATAGACAAGAATGTTTTTTAAATTTTTTAATTAACTTTTTTTTGTTTATATACAAGAGGTATTGGGTATTGTCCAACTGTTTGAGATTTCACACTTTTGACCATACTTCTGGCCATTATCAAGATCAGAGAACAAAAAAAACTATGGATGTTAGTTGTTTGTATTAATTTTTAAATTCGGCATACAGCATTTGTGCGCAAGGCAACATGCAAGTGAAATTCTTCACTGGGCAAAATGTATCTATCAGTTGTTTGATACATTCAAAATCTGAGTGCCTGTACTGAAAATCTTATTTATATTGGGGTTTTTAAATCTGAAGATCTTTTTTTTTCAATTAATTTTGTATAGTATAAGTGTAATATTAAAATCTGATGAATAATGTCCAAATTTATGGTCAGAAAAAATGTAGAGAGAGTAGTTTCCACTTCATGTGTTTTAGGAACTAGTCCATGGAATAATTAAGAATAAGAGAATAAGGAGGGAGTGGAATTGTTTCCCAGATAAGGTCTTCAATCTTTTTGTGATCTTTGCTGTATGGGGCCATGATGGAACAACACACCATTGTGATTGATCAAACTGAGCCTCTTTTACTTCAAAGCAATGTTTAAATTTTCTAGTAATCATAACATTGACTGGTAGCAACTCAAAGTGGACCACACTAACACAACCCCATCAAAACTTTCCTTGGATGGGGGGGTCCATTTCAGTTTTTGCTTTAACCTATTTGTTTCCACTAAGCCATTATTGTCTGCATTGCTATACATATTCTTGCAAAATATCCATTTTTCAATCATCAGTCACTAATCTGCCCAAATATAGCAATATGCATTTGCAAGAGTGGAGAGAAGTGCAGATGTCTGCTCTTGCTTACATTGAGAATTACCATTTTAAAACCTACTTGTACACTTTATAAAGGCTGTTAGTATATCAAAAATAAAAGATGGGTCATTCTGTTATATTTCAAACACTTTCTATTTATTTTGTTCCCAGTATTTTTTTAATAAACATTTCTTTTCTTGGTTCTAGAAAAATAAATGAATATAAAACAACTTAGAAAGTCACTTTGTACAGACTGTTCTCTAATTGTGTAACTGAATGTAGCGATTATGCTTATCTCCCCTTTTGTTTTGTATGTATAAAGGTAGCAACTTTCCTTTGTATTTTCGTATGTTCCAATATGGCGCCGTCAGTTCTGTGAGTAGCCATTATTCTATTCTATTCAATTCTAACTTTGCTTTCTCTTCTCTGTATTCTTTGTTGATGAAATGAAAACACTCAGATCTTACTACACTGAACAAGATAGCTTTAATAAGACGAATCGCCATACATCTAAATTATACTAAAATAAAGATGATTTTAGATAGTTTAGAATTTTTCAGAGTACTAAATGGATTTTCAGTGGGAGGAGAGTGATTCTGGTGTCTTGTAGATCTTTGGGGAGTCACAAAGCAATATTTCTGCTCTGTTATTTAATTGAATTCTTACTCTTTGCTCTGTAGTTAAGTGTCTTGTTGTATTTTTAATAGAGGAAACATTGATTGATGGAATTCAGATCCAGAGAGAGAATTCACATTGGAGGTGTGGCTGGCCTACTGATTAATGGCACAAAGAATAGAATTAGCGAACCGAGTTCAAACTCTGTCTGGGACAATTTGCATTCACTTCAAACTAATGCCCTTGGGAAAGACAAGAATATCCCTTCCCAGCTCTGGGTAAATAGCAGGGCAGTTGGAGCTCTTTAGCCCTGTAAGGCAGACAGTCCATCTTTGGCATTGCACTAGCAACCTGGCACTGTAAAACCCCACAATTGCTACAAAAACAATGTTTAGGTCTCCATGGATTGTTCAAGAAATGGAGACAAAATCATTGCTTCATGTGTTGCTAGATACAGGAGCAACTGAGTCTGAGTGGGGAAGAAATCACCATATGATGATTTCTAAAGTGTTTTTTTTTCTTTTTACGTAGCTTTAAACTATAAATTGAGAAATTTGTATCACCTCACCAAGCCTACTAATTGCTTCAGTGTTTCTATTTATTCATTGAAGAGTTACACTCTCAGATATCACAAAGCTTTACTAAAGGAGTGTTATATAACAAGCTAATCTCATTTGATCAACTCTATCCACTTTTGTTAAAATATCCTATTTTTATTTATATTCATTGTATTTTCCTTTATTGAATTATCCAAGCCATCGCTTGGGATCTTTTTTCCCAAATGTAAAGTCATGGGGTGCATTTTATGAAATCAAGAGGGTGTTGGTGGCAAAATATTTGGTTTAAATTCTTATTGTTAACTTATATTTTCTCTCATTTTTCTATGAGAAAAATGTTTTATCTTTGTTTTCTATTAGTTTTTCTTTTTTATAAAAGAGCTCAGCTAAAATCTACTATAACTTTAAATCCTAGTAACTAATTCCTACTATATTTTAAAAGTATAGGTTTCAATTTACAGCTGGGCTTATTGGATGTAGGGCAAAAATTTACCAAAAGTAGAGATTAGTAACAGATAAGTGTGGCGCTCTCAGATTCACAAAGTTAAATACAGTTTTATACAAACTCCAACGGGAAACCTAAGACATAGGGACCTTGCTCCCAAACCAACACACAGACATAGCATGCAAACCCTTGGCTTAAAGGGTGGTGTAGGTCACATGCTTGCCACACCTCACCTAAAACTTCATAGTGCAGCTCTGGGGATAATTTGACATGAAGGCCTTGTTGGCAAGACTTGGAATACACTCCCAAATCTTTGTTCGTGAAGCCAAGCCATGATGACTGTATTCACTCAGAAGACAAGCACATAAATATGATCAATATTGAAAAGTAAAAGGACAGGTCTGGTTAGTCACTCAATAGAAACTGTCATGTGACCATTATCTTTTGGCAGCATGCCATGTTGGGGGTGATCAATTAAAAAAATGGCAAAAAGGGGTTATCAATGAATAAATTACTTCTCTCGCCTTTTGTTGGGCCGTGATCACTAGAATAGAATAGAAAAGTCTGAATTTTCAAAAGAGAAGCGTCATGCTGCCAGACACAAACTAAGGGACTAATTTAGCATAAACTTACATTTTAAATTGATCCCAAAAAACAAAAAAAATGTTTTATCTAGACATAATAAAGAGTCAATATTTAAATTGTAAGCCCTCTAGCTCCATTTGTGCAGCCTGTATGCACGACACATACATTGATAGATAACCAACCAGACCAACTTGAAAACTGAAGAAACCTATATTGACAGTTTTGGTTGACAGTTTCTAAAAATTGACATACTTATAAAGATTTATAAATGAAAAAAGAATGTACGCATATACTGTGTAAGTAAAAAAGTAGAGAATTGAGTAAACAGATACGGAATATTCTGGAATCCAGTTAATCGAAAATGATTGGCAGGATACACAAGTCAAATCTTGGACAGACAGCAAAAATTACTTCCTTTTTTTTATGTTCCAAAAGATAACAATTTTTTCTCTTCACTTTTTGGGGCAATGTTTTGAATACTAATTTGAGCTTTGGGTGAGTCAAACACTTGAATGGTAACATTTTGAAATGTGGATTTTGCAAGTGAGTTGAATGACATTTAATGGAAAAGTATAAAAGTGAACTTTTCTTAAGGGCATTGGAGGAAAGTTGCATGATTAAAATCCTGATTCATGGAATGGACTTCCAATAATATCTTGAAATAGAATGGCTGCAGTTATAGCAAACCCTTTTCTGTAGATGAAAAATAAAGAATCTTTTCTAAAATTAGCAGAAATAAGGATAAGAAGCTTAGAAATCAATATACTGTAACTCTTGTAACGGCACTCGATCTAACAGCACTATTTAATGACACACACATTCTAATGACACGTTTGTTTTTATATTCTCACAATACTATTGTCAGAGATTAGTTTGCAGCAACAGCACATGAAGATTTCGGGATGAGGGTTCGCAGCCTTTTGGCTAAGATCAAAGTGTAGTATCTGTTCTTTGAAACTGCCATGGCCTTGGAGCTTGGAGAAACACAGCCCTTCGGGGGTCCTGTGGCATGCAAGGGTATTGTCCTGGGAGAAGTTGCGCAGGATATCTTGGCTGCGGCTAATAACGCACTAAGATCAAAGTTTAGTATCTGTGCTTCGAGACCGCCATGGCCTTGAAGTTCGGAGAAACACAGCCTTTCGGGGGTCCTGTGGCATGTTCGGATACCTGGGAGAAGTTGCGCAGGATATCTTGGTCAGCTGGTCGCGATCCCCATTAGCACACTTTGGGATCCGTCCTGAGGAGCTTTTGGACACATCCTGGTCAGACCCATAAGGTCTCTAGTCACGGGGACATGGGATCCCTACCCCTAACCTTATCCCGGTACTTGTGTCATTAGTCTCAGTGACAGGGATTTGGGATTCTCCCCTCTCAGGTCTCATGCAGACCGACCCCACATTAGAAAGACTTCATGTCAAATTTGCTGCCATGGGGAGGCAAATAAAGAAAAAGATCAAAGTGTAGTATCTGTTCTTCGAAACCGCCATGGCCTCAAAGTTCAGAGAACCATGGCCCTTTGGGGGTCCTTGTCACATGCTCGGGTATCATCCTGGGAGAAGTTGCACAGGATATCTTGGCCAGCTGGTTGGGAGGCGATTACCATTAGCATGCTCAGGATACATCTCGAAAAGCTTTTGGGATCTCCCTCCCCCCTTTATCCCGGTCCTCGTGGCATTTGTCTCAGTGACAGGAATTTGAGATTCTCCCCACTCAAGTCTCTAGTCACGAGGACATGGGATCCCCCCTCCCCCTACTGAATCCGGCACTAAGTGACCCACCAAGGGTCGATGTGCCGTTAAACAAAACAATCAATTGAACAATCAAAACATGAAGATTTCAGTGAATTACTTTAAAAACTAAAATTAGTATACCCTAAGATAATGATGCCTAAATTGTTCCTCTTAACATTCCTTTGAATATACTATTCCTTTATTTTTGCATTCAACTTTTGCCTGCCCAATGTATTCTTTAAGAATTTACTGATACATTCAACAAACAATTAATTCAATACCACCATGTATATGGTTAGCATAATTACTTTTTGGTTCATTCATTTTATTTGAAGACTTGTAACCCGTATCTGAGGCATTAGACTGTGAACGGGTAATAAAGAGTAACTTTTGGTTTCTCGTTATTAATACACTTCATATAAAATCCATCCGTTATAACGGAAAATTTGTAATAATGGCACTCTTAAGTCCCTGAGGGTGCAGTAATAAAGTGAGTGTATTATACCTGACACACTAATCAGAAGGTTTACTTTTTTTTATCTCTGCCAACAAAGTTGCACAAAGGTTATGTATTCACCCATGCTTGTCTGTTTGTCCAAATAATATCTCTAAAAGTTCTCAATGAATTTCAATAACATTTTGTAGAGGGGCTATGGACCAAGAAATAATTTGTTAAATTTGGGGTCGGATCCAGATCCAGACAATTCTTTTCGGCATTTCGGATGTAATAACACAGTAATGATATCACCTGCAGGGTGAATAAATAAATATGATAAATTGCATTATAGTTGGTCATCAAATTATTGATGACATGTTTCTGATGAATAATTCTTACAAGCTTTTGTCGCAGCAATTTCTGAGTTCCGTCATCTGTTCAGTTTTTAGTGACAATGGCATTGACAGAGGTATGCGATCTCTGAGTGCTTTCTAGTTTATACCAAGTGTTAGTACGCTGTTCTGTTAATTGACTCTGACTGATTCATCTAAAACGTACCTGATAACGATAGTCACTGTCATGTTACCAATATGCTTTGGCAGCATGCAGTATTTGGGGTGATCGATTAAAAAAGGGGTGATCAATGAATAAGTTTTTTCTCTCACCTTTTGTTAGATCACTAAAAAGTCCAAATTTTCAAAAAACAAGCGGGCACAAACTCAGGATCAACTTAATATAAACTTGCATTGTATACTGAACCCCTCACTAAAAATCTATTATGGGGGCGAATTTTAAAAAAAACACCCAACAAACATCAGCCGGTCTGCTGGAAAAAGGCCTTTGCCATCTCTTTCCATGGTGACCTAGATTGTGCTAACCTCTGCCATGTCTTACCGGCAAACTTTTCTATCTCATCCTTCCATCTTGTGTCTTTTCCTACTGCATCTATTGTCCCATGGGCACCAATCGGTTAGTCCCCCCCCCCCATCTATTGTCATTTCTTCTTGCTAGGTGACCTGCCCATCTCGATTTTTGCCGCTTAATTATTTGTATAATATCTTTCACTCTAAACCTCCCTCTGATCAATGTTGATCTTTTTTTATCTCTTAGAGTTATCCCTAGCATTGCTCTTTCCATGGCTCTCTGTGCTATTCTAAGTTGGTTTTCAGCTCGTTTGGTTAATTTCCATGTTTCACATATGTAAATGTTGACATTTTCATCCCTCCAGCTCCATTGGTGTGGTCTGTACGCATGATATATACATAGCCAGCCAGCCAACTGGACCGACTTGAAAACTGATAAACCTATTTTGACAGTTTTGGTTGACAGTTTCTAAACTGGTGATGGGATCTGGTGGGTAGGATTCCTTTTATTTTTAGTACTACCACTCTCCCATAATAGTTGTTACATTTGCATAATTTTCTTTTGATGATTGGCAACACTTATGAAAGGTTATGTTTATACATCCTAACAACAACTTTGTGTTGTCACGTTTAAACCTGATTGATGTTTCTTTTGAAATAGCGTGTGCTGTTTGAAAGCAATTTGTTCAAAGGGGCATCAAAATCAAAATTTTCAAAATTGCACCTGCTATGTTTATATAATTTAGCAGATAATATCAACCAGGGGTGGAAATTTAAGAACACATAAGGCAAAACCCAAAAGGACAAATAATACTAGAGCTTGAATTTTTTAAAAACTCTATTAAATCTTTAAAGCATCAGAAGTCGACGGTAAATATAGATGAATTGATTTGAAGCAGTTAAAAACACTTTTAATAGAATGCCAATGACAGGTTTGTTTAGTCACCCTATAGAAACTGTCATGTGACCAACGTTTTTTAGCAGCATGCCATGTTGGGGGTGATCAATTAAAACATTGAAAAAGGGGTGATCATGAATAAGTTACTTCTCTTGCCTGTTGTTGGGCAAGGATCACTAAAAAAAGTCACAATTTAAAAAAATAAAAACCTGTGTGAACACTGCCAGACACAATCTAAGGGACCAATTTAGCATAAACTTACATTGTAAATTTACCCCACCCCCACACATACTAAAAATTTATTTTGGGGGGAACTTTAAAAAAATAAGACATAATATGGATTGGTGCACCCTGCACACATGATACATACATACCCAACCAGCCAGAATTACTTAAAAACTGAAGAAACCTATGTTGACAGTTTCTAATAATCTTTCAGTTGTGTTTTTACTGAAAGATTTTGTTGTTCTGACAAAAATCAATAAATAATTTCTCAAACATTGAAAGACATTTCAATTTTGGATGTGATATTTCTACTGCAAAGACCAGGTTCAGACCAGCTATTCTCAACCTATTTTTTGTGGTCATGACCCCTTTTGAGAGCTTTCCTCGGGTTCCAGCCCTACCCCCACCCCATCAAACAGAGATACAACAGGAATGGATAGACAGATTAATTATTATTTCAGTCTGTAGTCCCCTACTATTGTGTCAGGGCCCCCAAGGGGATCATATGGTCCCAGTTGAGAATGGCTGGTTTCGACATTTAGCTCATACACAGGACTTCTTTGACCCAAGATTGAAATCATTTTCCTTACTCGGCCAATTTCTAGGAACAAGTTTTGTCTTTGTCTTTGAGATCACTAACCAGTCTCCTAAGTTGCCAAATATTCTCTATACCAGTGTTTGACATTAAAGACAATGTAGAAAGACAAATTGTTTGAAAAATTAACAATTTACTGACATGTTTTGCTGGTTACAGCTTCATCAACATAATACAAAATGAAACAGAAAGTTCAAAGCTTGAAATTACGTTTTTTTTACATCATCATCATTTAATAAATGTTAAGCATCAATATTTAAAATGCTATTGAAGCCCACCTCAATCAGATCTCTTTCGTGCTAAACGATTCAATAACATTTTCAATATTGACACTTCACATTTTTTATATGACAGCGAAACATGTCAGTAAATTGTTAATTTTTCAAACAATTTGTCTTTCCATGGTGTCATCAATATCATCCTGTCGGTTATCATTATCCAAATACTGATCATACCAGTGTTTCTAAAACTGTTTTGGCCACGACCCTGAACACAGAATTCTTTTTGGCCCGGCAACCCTCAGAGCTGAATAATAATTTCCGTGTTTCTTTATTTAGTTCTATCCAATAAATTTTACAGAATTTTAATTTAATTTAATAATAATAATGTATAAATATTGGACGTGAACAGAATGCAATACATGAGGAGTTTTCATACATTTGTAGATGCTTTATTATTCACAACTGTTTTCCTGTTCCAGAATCTCAATGGCATTTATATTCGGAAACTGTGATATAAATATATTTGCACTGTTTTTTACTCTTGACATTTTTAAAACATTTTTTCTTTTTTCCTTTTTCTTATTAGAAACTGTCAACAAAAACGGTCAACATAGGTTTCTTCAGTTTGCACCAATGGAGTTAGAGGGCTGAACATTTACTCCCTATAATATCTAGAAAAAAATTTCCCTGCTAAATATGTTTTAGTGGGGGTTCAATTTGCAATGTAAGTTTATGCTAAAATGGTCAACACTCACTTTTTTTGAAAATTCAGACTTTTTTAGTGATCAACAAAACAAAAGGCAAGAGGAGTAACAAAACAAAAGGCAAGAGAAGTAACTCATTCATTGATAACTCCTTTTTCCAATTTTTTAATTGATCACCCCCAACACAAGATGCTGCCAAAAGACATTGGTCATGTGACGGTTTCTATTGAGTGACTAACCAGACTTGTCTATTTTTTAAAATTTTCCAAACCAACCCATGACCTTCAGGAGCATCCTTGTGACCCATACTTAGGTTGTGACCATGAGTTTGGGAATCACTGGTCTATACTCTTTATGCAATATAGATGGGTTTTTTTTAAATCTCACTAACCTAGCATTTGAGATCAGACTTCAGACATATTGTCTGTCAGTTAGTAACTATATCACCGAGCTGGCACCTAATTACATTTTTTTTTGTAAAGGTATAGCTTTGGACATTTTTTGATAACAGATGTGACAAAACTCTTTGATAAGCATTCTTAAGAATCAACATATTAACATAAAACATGTGTATAACTCAAGCCTAATTGACTTTTTGATGAAGTGTTTGATTCTTGCAACAGCTGTGCTTATTTTGTCTTATACTGTGAGATCCATTCCCAAATTTACATATATCACTATTTGTGTTCAGATAGATTAAAAACATATTCATCAGAAGTTTAACTACTATGTATTTATAGGTTTACCTATTGTGTATTCATAGATTTACCTACTGTGTATTCATAGGTTTAATGAGCTCCAATGCAATTTATTCACTGTATCAGTTACTAGCAACTGTCTGATTTGAATTTCTCACTTGAGCTCTTTTTGGGTAAAAGATAATTTTCTTCACCTTATTAGGGCCACAACTTTTTTCTCAGAGCGTGGCCTGGTGATTCCTATTGATGTCTAACCACTGTTGATATTACAGATTTTACAAACACAGATCTCAAAAAGCTCTTCACCCAAGTGTTACTTTCCTAGATTTTGGCAGGTATCAGAAAAGATGGTAGTCCTCTCACTGTACCGCCCTAATCTTCAACCAGTAAGCTCTATCAACTGATGTTTCTATACATCTGCTCATTGAATGACAGTCTCAACAACATCAAAAAATTATGTAATTTTGCATATTTACATCATCATCATCATCATCATCATCATCAACATCAATTATAAGTTCTCTGCTGGACAAAGGCCTTTCCCATCTCCTTCCATGACAAGCGTGATTGCACTAATCTCTGCCATGTCTTACCAGCAAACCTTTCTATCTCATCTCTCCATCTTGTGTCTGGTCTTTTCCTACTGCGTTTACTATTCCACACTCACCAATTGGTTAGCCTTTTGCTCCATTTGTTGTCCTTTCTTCTTGATATATGCCCTGCCCGTCTCCATCTTTGTTGCTTAATTACTTGTAGGATATCCTTCACTCTAGTCCTCCCAATGATACATGTTGATCTTTTTCTATCACTAAGAATTATTCCTAGCACTGCTCTTTCCATTGCCCTCTGTGCTATCCTAAGTTTGTTTTTGAGTTGTTTTGTAAGTTTCCAGGTTTTGCACTCGTACGTCATAGCTGGTATTATGCATTGATTGTATACTTTACGTTTTAAGCATATTGGCAATTTGTTTTTCAGTATGTCTATATTTATGCCAAATTCTTTCCAGCCAATCATTATGCTCCCTCTTATTTCATTTCCATGGTCTTTCTCTGGCTTTATCACCTGGCCTAGGTAAATGTATTCCTCAACTTCTTTTAAGGCTTCACCATCAAAAATGGCTTATTTATTTTGCATAGTGTTGGATAGTTGAATGAAGACTACTCTCAATGTTACTGTGATGTCACCTCCTGCCACTTCTGTTCCATTGACGACCAGGATATAAATAGTCAGCAGTTCTGCGACATCAGTATTGTTCGATTTGGTGAGTTGAAGTCATTGTGCATGACACATAATGGAAGACAGGTGTTATGGTCCAAGTAACCAGAAGTTTTTGTTACAGTATCAATTGGAAAGAGATACGTTCACGGAAAATAAATGTTGTCCAGTCCACGCTGAGAACATTTCATTACAACCTTCTCCACATTATCACAATTGGTGACTAAAAAAAGGTTGCATATAGTTTAAGAATTTAGAATAGAAATTCAATGGTTTTCTATATTAAGTTATATTATTATGATTCAAGTCAGTATACTGTATTTCCTCGTGTATAATGCAAGAAATTTAATATAAAAAATCAGAGTCAAAATTGGAGGGGTAGCATTATACTCAAGTGTAAAAAATGATAGGACAATCATTTGGCTTCTCATTTGGTTTTGAAAGTTAAAAACAGGAACATTACATAAGAAGAATCAAATTTTTTGCAATCAACATAACAAGGCATGCATTTAGTCATATTTTGTGGATCTAGATGCTAAATTTCTTGAAAATGTTTTTTTAATAGAATTAAATTGTTAAATCTAAAAAATTTTTTGTTTCTATCCTTCTAAAGTTTTGTTCACAATTTTTTAAAAGAGATTAAAAAAGTGAACTCACATTGCTAAATGGAAGAGTTACCAAACTAGTAAGTTAATTTTGATCCCCGCCCCCTGCTCAAAATCCATAATGGCCCCTGCAATCTCAGGAAATAAAAACAGATTTTGTGCTTGTTCAACTAATTATGAGCAATACTTTTTGTGTATAATTTATCATTGATAAAAAAAAGTATTGCTTTCTAGCTGTGCGATGAATGATGTTGTTTCTCTGCCACAAGATTCGTAATGTCAGGTTCAGAGGGAACACTGCTGCGGACCCCTGAGAATTGTTTGACAGACCCCAAGGGGTGTGCGAACCCTAGTTTCGAAACCACTGATCAACATCTATAAAATGCAATGTGTATTCATATATATAATATATGTCATCATTTTTGATGGCTCGGGTAAACTAGCGGTCACAATGATAATCATAAACTTTGATTCTATCATAATTAATTTAGATTCTTTTTCAGTTTTTCTTGCTTCTTTCTTCGTTATTTTTACATTTGTTCAAATAGTTGGGTTTTCTACTTGATGATAATCTTCAATGGTTTTACCTCTTTCGTTAGTGAGAGAATTCAATAAATGCCGGCCAGGTTTTGTATATTTGGCACTGCTGATCAGTGAAGAGGAAGTTCTGGCATTTAGAACTAATTGAAATTTGAAGATAAAAGATGGAAAATCAAACGGAGCTTGTTGTTTGCTTTTTAGCCTTTTGCCAAGAATTCTTTGTTTTTTTTCTCTGCAACTCTTCCTTTCTGCTACTCTTCCTTTCTGCTATTTTTCTCCCTCTCTCTCTCACATCTCTCTCTCTCCCTTTCTCACATCTCTCTCTCTCGTCTCTTTGTTAACATCTTTTAGATCAAGATCTCTATCAACTGACGGCACATGCAATCCAACTGATGTGCATGTGTGTGTATGTGCGCGTGCACAAGTCTATTCCCTATCACCATCCACTCATCCGACTGTGTATCAGTGTGTGTGGAAGCCCACTCCCTATCTTCAGTCACTCCATCCGACTCTGTGTATGTATATGTATATGTGTGTACAAGCCTACTCCCCATTTAACTGTATGTGTGTATGTGTGTCATCCCATCAAACTCTGTGTATGTATAAGCCTACTCCCCATCTCCAGTCTCCCCAGTTCACCTTTACTCTCTCAACATCTTCTGCTATTTGATGTAAACATTTATAAACATTTAGATCACCCCCTCACATATTCCTATACAATATCACTGAGATTTTTGAGGAAAAAAAGGTGTTTTTCCCAGAATACATTATACAACTTTACTGAATGATACTTTAAACTCAGAACACCTACCGTACATGCCAGACTATAAGATGAATGGTTTACAAGGGTTTTTGGAGGATTACTGCTCACTACAACTCATTCAAGCCCCATATCTGTCTATATCAAGCTTCAGTAGATGGCCACCTAGTCATAATACCAGAGCATTTGATGCAATGTAATATTTGTATAGTTTTAAAAATAAATTAAATATCCATCTTATATAAGGGCATGTACAGTAATCTAATGAGTTTTCTCTAGTGATTCTTTTTGCAAATATACATAGTTCACTCAGAATACATCATCTAACTTTATGTACCCTAGGCAAAATTTGAAATTGGTGCAAGGGTTTTATGTGCCCTAGGCAAGACTTGAAATTTGCACCCCCAGTTGTATTACTAACGACTTTTTTATTCAGTTTGGAGTGCGCCCCCACAACCTTTGCAACTTAGGCAACTGCCTAGGTTTGCCTAGTGACCAGGCCGGCCCCTGCTTCTGTGTTCATTCAGCATTTGTGTGCCAGAAGCCTTACAGTCAGTAATTACGTTGCAGTTTGACCCTCTAAGTTACTTCTGGATCACCCAAGGTGTCATTCCATATAACACCCTATAGATTAGATGGTGCCAGGCCAATTGGTCACTGGTCAATTGGTTGTGAGGTAAATTAGTCAACAGGACAATTTGTCTCTGGTGTCTGCTATAATTTGTTTACTTGTTGGTTTGAACAATACTAATTGGACAAATAATCTTATACTAATTTAGCATATTTGAATTTAATCCCCAAACGTTATATTCATTCAAGAATCCTGTCCATAATCTTAAATCTTAATATTTCGATATCTAATATATCAAACTTTAGTTTTAGTTTTTTTAATGTTGCACATTTTTTCGGAATTGGTGACGAACTGATGTCACGACAAATTGACTGTTTGACCAATTGACTGGTTGACCAGTGACCAATTAGATATATAAACACCTTAAGTTAAGTTAATCAAGTTGGCTCAGCTTTAGTGATAATTTGGTCGATCACACAGAATAAGATCTTCAGGCTAATCTCTAATGTCACTGACTCTGAGGACAAGTAGCTTATTTGTGAGTTAATTAGAAATCTCTATTCTTTAACATTGTTGTGGATAAACTCCCACTGCTCAGATAAAACGCCTGAAAAGTGTTTCATGACTGTCATTTCTGTTTGTAATTCATTAAAGAAAGTTCAAGTGACTAGTGCTCCTGTTACATTTCTTAACTGTAAATCTTGGCACTATTGAATGGTTTTAAATCAGTTTTTTAAAGGTAAGAGTGTGATAGTGAATATCCTTCACCCACCACTTACAATAGTGGTTCCCAAACTTTTTTGAATCATGACACCCTTATTGAATAAGGATTTCTCACAGGGCACTAAGTAAGAAAATTGCAGCTACTTTCATGTGGTTTGTTTAGTTAGGTAAAAACAAAAAGAATGTGTATGAAGACAAGGACTACAACCTGAAATAATACTAAATTTAAATAAAATGTTTAGCAATAAACTATGAAAATGAAAATTATTTTCAATTTCAGTGTTCTGGACATTATAAATGTTAAAATTCTAAAACTTCAAAATTTAAAAAAAAAACCCTTAAAATTAACGTTTTTATGAATATAGTTCTGTCTTGTGTATGTCTTCTGATGCACATGTTACGGTTGTTTAGGCCATTTTCAACATCTTAACTGTCCTTAAAATGTTTAATTTATATTATTAACTTATATTAAATCAACTTATTATTTTTATTTAAGGTCTTAACTTAATAGCTTGAGCACACCATCATTCAGTAGATTCAATCTTTTATGAGGCTGTGGAGATTCTGCACCGAGAAGGTTCGACACTATTCTAGAACAATCCAGGATGTAAACCCTATTTATTGATTGAACACCATCTAGTGTTGAAATGGTGAAATTCAACAGTAGATGAACCGAGTGAATCGCAATGTTCAAGTCAGATGTCACTTCCTATCATTGTGACCATGCATCATCACATTGAATTACGATCGTCTGGAACTATTTAGATTTTTGAATATCCTGCGGCGGTCCTGGGAGCTAACCATGGCACCCCAGGGAGCCGGGGAAGACACATTTGGAATCATTGGCTTACAATGCAGAGGCCTAAAGAAAAGTCTCAGCTACTTGTAAATGTTGCAACTAAAGCAAATCTGTAAGTGCAGAGAGAGTTACAAGTTTGTTGAATAAACTATAATGATTCAGCTTTAATTTGCAAAATTATTAGAATCTTACTGTTAATTATTAATGTTTATCTGCAATATCTGAAGAATTAAAGTGACAATACACCAAACTAGCATTCCAAGAGAAATTATGAATCACCGCCACCTATATATGCTTCTTTTTACCTTGTAAATTAAACAGTGGTGGTGGTGGACAGTGATCACTAAATAGTCCAAATCTTTTTTTTAAATAAGTGAAAATGCTGCTGGACACAAACTAAGGCATCAATAGGGTGGTAGTTGCCAAGATAGATACACATAAATGTCTGAACACATGAATAACCTAAACCTAGCAACAGTATTTGAACCAGTGTTGTGGGTAGTGGTGATTAACAATGGCAGTATCACAAAAATTGACTTTTTGAAGAAAAAAAGAAAGGTTTTCAAAACATTGTAATTTTAGCCCTCCACAAATGCCAGACTCTGCCATGACAAAAGCATGTAATAACTATTTATCAGAGATATATCATCAATAATTTGAAAAACAATTAATGCATCTGAAGAAGGCTGAAACATTGTGTTAACAACAAGGAGGTCAATCGTCCGAAGAACTATTTGAATTATAATGCAGTTTATCATATTGCTGTTATTGCACTACACTTCCATTATGATGGTGTCACCGTGATGATGTTATTGATGTGTTATTACATTTGAAAAGCTAATAAATTGTCTTGTCTCGCTTGATTAACAAAATCAAAAGAATATGGCTGGATCAGCCCCAAAATATAATCAATTGTCTATTGGTCCATGGCTCACCCTTCCACAAAATGTCATTGAAATTCATTGAGAAACTTTGAAGATATACATTTTGGTTGACGGTTCCTAACAACCAGACTGACAAACCTGTGTGAATATATAACCTCTGTCCAACTTAGTTGGCAGATAACCAAATAGCAAGAAGGTAATAATTGTAAAAAGTGATAATAACCAAATAGCAATGAAGGTAATGACCAAATTGTAA
>VCCN01005374.1:3740337-3758421 GCA_006491835.1 Architeuthis dux | reverse complement strand
AGAAACAAAGAAACAAACAGAAAAAGTTGCACTGTTCATTATTATGATAGATTCTCCTGTCGTTACAAATTTCAACAAGAAGCAACAAAAGCAAGAATAGATTTTTCACTTTTTCTCCTCCTTTGGGGATGGACAACATTTAACAGGCAATACAAAACTTTCTACAATGAAATTCACTTTGAATGTTTTTTAACAGAATAAATATAATTAATTCAATTTCCATTCATTTTGATTACTTTTTTGCCTCCATCTTAATCTTTAGTTGTATTTATACAACTATCAATACAACTAAAAATTAAGATGAAGGTAAAAAAGTAATCAAAATTGGGTTACAATACTTCATCTAATATTAAGAATAATAATTGAATGGAAGTATAATTAAGTTCAACTATTTTTCATGAAAGAAAAGCATCTGAATCTGAAAGCAAAAATCTTTTAAAGAAAAGTTAGGATTTTTGTTATGTATGAGCTCTAGATTTGTCTTGCTCTAAGCCAAAACAATGTCTATTACAGTAAGCAGAAAAACTATATGAAACAGTGATTCTCAAGAAATATATTTGACTTATGCTGCACACCAACTGTAAAAGTGAAAAGAATTAGACAAAAAACATTCCAGTAGTCAATAGACAAAAATATATAGTACTCATCACCTTTCATCTCATTCCTTTCATCTGTCGCTAAAAAGGTTGAAATCACACAAAATCTAGTGATAAAACCACTGGTTTAGCAACTCTATGGTGGAGGCGGGACAGACATACCCATACTGGATATGTTCAAGGCTAGAAATACATGTTTGCATATTTGGAAAAATTCACGCAGCACACTTGGGAGATAGTTGCGGCACACAGTTTGAGAACCAGTGATCTAGAATCTAATGATATATGTTTGCAAATTGATGATTGATACAATAAGAACTAGTTTTCCAGAAAAACATACCATCTGCTCCTCGCAGGCCAACACCTGCATTAATTATCTGCATATGACATATGGTATTCAACAACTATCTAATTGGTAACCGCTAGCAGGTGTTACATTGTATTATAGAATAAGAGGTTTGATTTCATTTTTAATCTACATGATTGGTGACACTCAGGACAGTACTTTCACAGAATAGTGCAAAGCAGATTTCAATCAGAGGAAAAAATGTTCTTCTTATTCATGAGCCGAATGTAACAGGATATGGTGTGGCATCACGTGGGTGGCATCAGACTATTCTGGAATCTTAAGTAGCTCTCGAGAAGGCTGGAATCTGAAGTAGCCATTCAAGTGGCCAAGAATGGGAAATTTGAATTTAACTGAATCTGACAAGACAAAGGAAAGCAAAAAAAGCTATTTATTTGAATGGACCAGCCCAAAGAGTAGAAAGGTCCAGGGAGACAGAGCCAGGCCGCGAATTGCAGGAGGAGCAGATGGTCAGATGGGTCAATGGAGATAGCAGCAGAAGATAGTGGCAGAGACACATCCACCTGAGATTGAGCTGCCATCAACGCATTTTGCATTGCTTGTCATCCATACATTTTAGATTTGTTATTTGCTCCAAGCACTGTTTCATATTTTGTAAACAAAGGGTCTCACGTGGTTGACATGAGAAATTGTTTTGCTTCATGCTTGTTTTCAACACAGCAACTTTTGCCTTGTTGTTTCAGCTCCATGGGTTTTCACATGTGCATTTTCATTCACTGTCCTTCTCTTTTTGGCAACCCTACCTGTATCCTATGGAGTTGCCTGCTGAGGACTCAACCCTATTTGCCCCCCCCCCCTGTAATGAATAAGGGACGAGAGATTTGCTTGTGAAAAGCTTTATTCAACTTACAATGTGCTTACTAATACATGGTGTCTGAAGTACTTCTCTTCATATAGTTGTAGGAGAGTTCTATTAAGGTGAAGTAATCACTTCTGTTTCCTTTGGTAACAAAGGGAGATCTTTCTGATTACTTTATTACCACACCCCCAACAATAACTTCAGCTGTAAAATTTGTAATTGAAGACAGAAGTTTCAGTTCTTAGATTTATATCGATATTGTATCACTCTATTGTATTTTTTGGACATGCTCTGATAGTTTGGACATGATTTTAGGAAACATTTCTTTGTTTTCCGGACAATTTAATTCATTTAAAAAATTATTTCTGTTATTCCCACAATGTTTCGGCCAATCTATTCTACGGTATTCGTATGTAAAGAGGTGGAGTCTTTTTCTAGTAATACCAAGTGAAAAATGGTAGCAAACAGAAATTAAAAACAAAATTTGCATGACTGTTGTTGACATCATTGAGAATTCTAGTGATCCTGAAAATGAATCTTTAGAAACAAAAAGTATTATAAAATACTCTGAAATGACCCAAATATGGCAACATGGTCATAAATTACAACATTTTGATTCTACCTTCGTCCTAATTTTTAGTTGTTTTTATACAACTTATTAATTTGGGCCACTGTTTCTATGGCAACAAATAACAGCGCAATCGGAAATAAAGAGTAAGCCTTCGGTGAGAATCAAACTCGCACCCTCATTGCCAGAGGGAGACTAGTTTACGCTTGCTGCTTTTACCAATCGTCCATGAAGACTTCATGGATTAGCAGAAGCTGATTTACACTTATAAACTCACACTCTATTATCCCTTTGGCAAGTTGACCCAAACTAGATTTTTCTCTATTTTAGCAATTGATTACTTTTATATTCATTTTCTGCAACCTTGAAGGGACTATTAGAACTAAAGTCACTAAATCTGTTTTTCTAAACATAAGAGCTACACAACTGAATCTGCTATCTGTAAACTCATAGCAGGAGGCAAGCCAATAACTTAATCTACTAATAATTCACTCTGTTGTCTGTACTACTAAAAAAACAATCTAATTTTGGTGAGTAGAGCAGATATTTAGATCTTGATTGTTATCACAATTCTATGTTGTTTATATAAAGCCTCTGCTTTCTATATGCAGTCAGTACCTATCAGGAAGGGATTAGATTATTTATTCTGTATTGGGTTACGCCTACCATTGCGTGGTGCTTCCAAATATAAAAGGGATTCTAGTCTATTAACCAATTTAATCGTTGAATAGCCTTATTCAATGATTACTTATTGCTACATCAAATGCTGATACACTGTCATGCAATTTCTTGACCTTTGTATAAAGTAACAAAGTTGTAAGTTTTTCTGTTTTCATATATCTTCCACTTATCTTCCACTTGTATTCGCGGTGTTGTGTTTAAGATATTTTCCTAACCTTATTTCAAAACAAGTCTGGTTAGTCACTCAATAGAAACTGTGATGTGACCAAAGTCTTTTGGCAACATACCGTTTTGGGGGTGATCAATTTTCAAAAAAAAAAGTGAGAACCCTGCCGCACACAAACTAAAGGACCAATTTAGCATAAACTTACATTGTAAAATGAACCCCACTAAAAACTTATTTTGGGGGTAATTTTGAAAAAACAAAGAAAGCGTTTTTTCTAGACTTAACAAGGACTCTAGCTCCATTGGTGCAGCCAGTATATTCAATAGAAACTGTCATGCAACCAATGTCTTTTGGCAACATACCATGTTGGGGGTGATCAATTAAAAAATTGGAAAAAAGGGGTGATCAATGAATAAGTTACTTCCCTCAACTTTTGTTGGGCAGTGATCACTAAAAAGTCCAAATTTTCAAAAAACAAAAAAATGTGTTTTCTAGACATAATAAGGAGTAAATTTTTAAATTCTCAGCACCCTAGCTCCATTGGTGCAGCCAGTACATACAACCCATACATAGCCAGCCAGCATCACCTAAAAACAGAAGAAACATATTGACTATGTTGACAGTTTTGGTTGACTGTTTCTAACAACTATGCAACAATTTCAGCAAGATAGAGCATTGAATTTGTGAACTACACCTTTTTCCTCAAATGAAAGGAACAGGCTTTATGCTTCTATTAGGTAAACATGTAGTTACTATTGTAACCAAGATGGTACTTCCCACCCAGAAGAGGCATGTTCTTTGAATGCCGATGTAACGTTTGCACAAACATTGAGTGTTGAAAAGTAGTTTGCAAACGTTCAACAAACAGTTGCAAACAGCCAAATGTCATACAAACAGTAGCAGACAGTGGGTAAACAGTTGCTTAAGGCTTGTGTCCAAATGCTTATTGGGTGTTTGTACATGAACAAAGTATGCACAGTTTAGCCACCCTCTCAAATCACAATGCAAACAACCCGAAGATTATACAAACGGTTATAAACAGTAGATGAACGTTTGACTGATGATTGCAAATGGTTGGTTCTGGGTGGGTTGCTTTTAAATCTAAAATTTATCAGCTAAAATCCTTTACTTCTAAGTTATACCTGAGTTGTGTCTGTGTTTGTCCCTTTGGTAAGTAAGGCAGAGATTAGCAACAGACTTCTTCAGGATTTTCTATTTGTATTTTGTTTTCAACCCAAGGAGCCAAGTTGAGGCCATTGGTGATGGCTTTCTATTTGTTATTCTTTTTTTTTAGAAATCATTAACCAAAACTGTCGACATAGGTTTCTTCAGTTTTTAAGTTCTGGCTGGCTATCTATCTGCATCCATGGAGTTGAATAGCCTTATTCAGTGATAAGTTTCAGGGCTGAAAATTTAAGCATTTACTCCTTATTATGTCTAAAAAAACGTTTTTATTTTTTAAAATCCACCCACCAATAAGTTTTTAGTGGGGGTTCAATTTACAATGTAAGTGTATGCTAAATTGGTCCCTTGTTTTGTGTCCAGCAGTGTTCACATTTGTTTTTTAAGAATGCAGACTTTTTAGTGATCACTGCTCAACAAAAAGCGAGAGAAGTAACTCATTCATTGATCACCTCTTTTTCCCAATTTCTTTTTGCTGCCAAAAGATATCGGTCATTTGACGGTTTCTAGTGAGTAACTAACCAAACCCGTTTTTTAATCTTCCACATGTATTTGAGATGTTTTGGGAAGAGGGAGATTGTGGTCATGTTATTCTGTCCATTCGTTTTTTTTTTATTCTCTTTTATTCTAATTGAGCAATTCATTATAATCCACTTCTGGCTTGCTAGGCCCATTGAAGCATCACCAGAGCCTCATTAGCAATACATTTCATGATCACGTTCCTTACTCTGTCCGTTGCCAGCCTTTCATGGCTGGGTTGGACTTTGTTGGTTTGAATTCAGAGTTGTCTGTTTCCTAGACTGGTTACCAACCGAGGCCGAAGAGTGCAATCTGCACTACTATTTATCCATAGCTGGGGGAGAAAAGATGGATTCATGCTTTTCCTAAGGGTATTAGTGCTTAGTGAAAACAAACTGTCATAGCTGGAGATTGTACCCAGTTTGCCGATTCTATTTTCAGTGCTGCTAACTGTTAGGCCACCTGCATCTCCATCCATCCTAATTGTATTTATTCTCTTATAGATGAATAAAGAGGAAAATTCTATTTTGATTGCTTCAGAAGCAAAAAAATAATCTCAATCTGTTTTCCGTTTGTCATTTTTGGGGTTCATACATATGAATGTGACTTATCATTGGTGTAAAAATCTGTCAAAAAATGTAGGTTTGATAATTAATATCGTTATTTGCTGAAATGACTTTTGACAGAAACTCCAATCAAAATGCAAGGAGCACTAAATATTTCAGAGTGCATTTGTGACCTGAATACAAATCTCAGAGTGCATTTGTGACCTGAATATAAATAGGTCTGGTTAGTCACTCAATAGAAACTGTCATGCAATCAATGTATTTTGGTAGCATACCGTGTTGGGGTGATCAATTAAAAAATTGAAAAAAGGGGTGATCAATGAATAAGGTACTTCTCTCGACTTTTATTGGGAAGTGATCACTAAAAAAGTCCAAATGATTTTTCTGGACACAATACGGAGTAAACATTGAAATTTTCAGCCCCCCGCCCCCCAGCTCCATTGGTGTGGCCTGTTTGCATGAGACATACATAGATAGCCAGCCAGACCAATTTAAAAACTGAAGAATGTTGACAGTTTTGATGACAGTTTTGGTTGATGGTTTCTAATTTAATATGCCTTATATTGATCAATGCATTACTTTGGTTGAAATATTCATTTCCATAGGGAACTGTTAATGCCCTGTTATAAGCTATTAGACATCCAGTAATTACCCCGCTCAGAACCAGCCCAACGCATAATGAACTAAGTGGCTGCTTAGGGCCATCTGACCATCTGAGGGCACCCAAGAGGTGGTGAGGGCCCCCCAAATCAAATTCTGTTAGCTTGGACCAGCACTGACTGAACTAAGCATTACCCTATTTAGCACTGATTCGCTGTAGTGCACTTTTTCAAAGATTTTTTTGTAAGAAATGTTAAATTTCCAAAATAAATAAGGAATGATAAAAGACAGCATCATGGACAGTTTCTGAAATAATTGTATACTGTACACTTTAATGTGACATGTGTATGAGAATATACACATACATAATAATTTATCATGCAGCCATTTACAACAGCACCTTATGTGATATTCCACCAGCTCCAGAATGTTGCTACCAGATGAGATACACAGCGTTAATCCATCTTGTTGAGGCTCGACAATGACATCATATATTTTAAAATGACTATATTTTCAGTGGGATAACACTACATATCTCTATTTATAGTATGTAATATCAATGACCCCATATAGTCCGAGGTGTTACTGTACATTTCATTCAGATTTTCTGGTGTGAAGTTGTATTTATACTCAAATAGTTCCCTATATCAACAATTGAATAAAATAAAATTGGCCAATGGGAATATTGCTTCCAATTCTTCAGCCCAGAGGTTAATTGGGGTCCCTCCAATTACTTCACAGATGATCATTCTACAGTCATTAGTAAACAGTGTGGATCAGAAATAACGAATAAACATACAGATTCAAATTTGCATCCTTTTTCTTCAGGAAGCCTACCAGTCCAGGACAGCGGTCCTCCCAATAAGGCCATGAAGACCACTGTTTATATCCTATTCTTTCCTAACAGGAGTTCATGTTTTGAACTTTGGAAATTTCCTTTTCGAAAGTATATTTCCACATAACGGGTATTATAAATGGAATCCCAGATTTTGTAGTTTGCAATGCACTTCTCTATTTATCAAGATATATTTTAATTTCAACTGAAATGTCACTTGCTTGAAGCATTTGATAAAGAACCTGTTTGCTAATATTGTTCTTTTTCTACTCTGAGAAATAATACTCACTTCCTTTTAACTAGAAAGCACTCAGAGAGTTCATACCTCTGCCAACATCATTGTCAATAAAAACTGAATGAAAATCAGCTCATATATAGCTACAATGCTGTGTATAGTTTTGAATCACCTGAGTGCTTGGTTGGCAGTATGGATACGTCTCTGTACCTATTGCTGCTGAAATGGATTGATCCAGTTGGCATATTAATGACCACAGTTTTCTTTGCTTCTTCTTTTCTTGGATTATAAACCTGACAAGGGCTGAAGAATGGATCAGCCAAACATTGTGTTGACAACATCAAGGATAGGAAGAAGAGATTCGAAGCATAGGAAATATTTCAGATATTGTCAGCCAGATTGTATTTGAAAGTGATAACATGTAAAGTTAATATTACAAAATACTATATTTTCTTTTTCTGTAGTTATGAGAAGGGTCATTAACATTCAAATAGTTCTTCGGACAATTGAACTCCTTGTTAATTGTGTTGTTAACACAATGTTTCAGCCGATCCATTCTTCGGCCATCTTCAGGTGTAATATCCAAATATGATGGGGTAAACAGAAGTCTTTTAATTTCAAAGGAGGTAGCCCTTATAACGTAGGATATGGGTGTTTCTTTGTCCTTGTCTTGTTGGGTTTGGGTCTGTTGAGCAATGGAAGCCACATCATTTTCTGTTCCTGACTCAGGATTATATATAAAAAAAACAGTTTGTCTCCATGACAACCATTTGTATCATTCTAAATCAGTGGTTCTAAAACTGTGTGAAGAAACTATCTCCCAAGTGTGTTGCGTAAACTTTTCCAAATACACAAACAGGTATTTCAAATGTCCAGTGTTGGATATTTAGGCAGCTGTGGGCATAGGTCACAGATTTGACCCCCAAGGTGTTGAAACTTATAAACAGGATATTGCCGAAAACCCCAAACTGCAAGATGTCCAGAACCAGAAACTGACACAACAGGTGTTCAAAAGTCATAAACAGGATATCGACTGAACCTATCGGAGGTGGGCTGGAAAATTAGGGTGGGCGTTTGAACCGCATAAATCAAGAGAGACTCAGGATGCCCTCGGAGAGGCAGAGAACAGCTGGGCTTGGAGGCACGGGCCAGTTCCCCTGTTGGGAACAGTCTGTCAGCTCTCATTATCTCTCTCCCACTCTGCGACAAAATGTATCTTATGAAATAAAAATATATCCTCAAGCGCCCAAGAGGGCTATACAACACCAGTGTGGGTATTATGTCTGTCCTACTTCCATCGCAGAGTTGCCAATCTAAAGCGTTTATCACTAGATTTTGTGAGCTCTCAACCTTTTTAGTGACAGATGAAAGGGAAAGGTGATGAGTATGTATATCGGTATGCTGATATAAAAGTTTTGTTTATTGACTACCAAAATGTTTTTGTCTAATTCATTTCATTTTTGCAGTTGGTGTGCCGCGTAAGTCAAATATATTTCTTAGTGTGCTATCATGCAATAAAGTTTGAGAACCACTGTTCTAAGTTATGATGGCGTCTGTGAAGGAAGATTCTTTAAAAAAGACATTTGAGTATTCACAGTGGATTTCAGACAGTGTTTACGTTTATGACTAAAATAATATTGATTCTGCCATAATTGATGGATCTGTCATCAGGAAAAATGATGTCGATTTTTAAAATTCTTTCAAAAATAGAGAAATATTTGATTTAAAGAATATTAGTTAATTTAATGATTAATTGACTGGATTTTAGGAAAATATTGATTACTTTTCACAGAAAATTTTGTGAAAAATACATTATTATCAGGGGTGTCAGAGAAAAATACATTTATTTACTAGGGGTGTCAGAGAAAAATACATTTATTTACTAGGGGTATCAGAGAAAAATACATTTATTTACCTGGGTGTCATTTACTGGTGAATACAGTTCAAAGGTCAAGTAATCAGTTCCTCCACTCGCTGTACCATTTCTGCATGTGTTTGTTTTTAATTTTTTAATGGATGACAGGAAATGTCAAAATTAATTAAAATGTCAGTAGCTACTTCTCTCAGCACATACTGATAAATCCAAGTGGAGGTAATTAAAATTTCTGAATTACGCACAACCATACTTGATCAAATGTATCGTATACAATTAAACAAAAATGGTTTTAAAATTTTTTAAACAAGAGGGTCTTAAAATTGGGTAATTTATCAATAATTAAAGCACCATTCTTGCTTTCAGAAGCATATATTTAGCATAAACATTCATTTATTAAAAAATTTTTAATAGCCATAAAAAAAAATAATCCTGCAGATATTTTTTATTTTTGTAAAATCAAAAAGTGTACACTATATTTTAATTAAAGAAAAGCAACAAAAAATTAGACAAATTTTCCAAGCAAAAAATAGTTTAGTTTTATTTGATGTCTTATTTTCCGATTCAAGGCCAATTTAAAAAAAAAGTAGTTTGCAGTTTTGAATAAAATTTCAACTGATTTAATTTCTCTGGGGAGTTTTCATGAAGAAATTCATTAAAAAATGAGCAGTTACTGAAAATTTTATTGAAATCGGCTCATTAGTTAATTTATGGTAAAATTTTAAAATCTGTGTGTAATTTGGGCTAAAATTTTCTAATGCATATTCTTATGATTTACTGGTTTGCTAAGTGTAAACAAGTATTCAAACACAAATATCTCCCGGTTTATATTGTCTACAAAAATAATTTTTATATGAAAACTTTCTACAATCTTTCCTCTTATTAACAACATAAAGATTATTACGATAAAATTGATAGGTTACAGGTTTAGGGCATTTTTTATCGACACATGTAGTTTAGTTGTCAAAAGTCTGTGAGAGTACCTAGTCAGTTTCTCTAAATGTTCTCCTATATTTAATGAAAAGACACAAAATTCCACCACTAAACAACATTATTATATCATTATTAATATTATTGATATACTTAAAAGTAATCTACTTAATTTACTTATATACTTAATATTAATCTACTTACCTAATCTCCCTAATACTTATTACTTAATATACTTGTTATTGTTGGCCTATCCCTTGTTTGTGATGATCAAAGGAGGACATTCCTCTTGTCGATGCTAGCTGATTATTTAAAGTGGAGATCAGCTCACGCACACGAATCCACTTTTTAGTGCCCTTCCTCAGTAGCTTTGTGGGCTGAGATGGCCAAGGCAACTGCCAAGCTGTAAGTTTTTGTCAGAGTAGCCGTCTCATAGATTGACTGCCTTACAAGGCTCAAGTGCTCCATCTACCCTGCTATTTTACCCAGAGCTGGCAGTGGCAAGTGGATTCATGCCTTTCCCAAGGGCATTAGTACAAAGTGAACACAAACTACCTCAACTGGAATTTGAACTTGGTTTGCTGATTCCATTCTCTGTACCTCCTTAATATACTTAACATTATTAACATTAATATTATTAACGGGTCTGGTTAGTCACTTAATAGAAACCGTCATGTGACCAATGCCTTTTGGCAGCATGCTGTGTTGTGGGTGATCAATGAAAAAAATTGGAAAAAGGGATGCTCAATTAATAATTTACGGGACCAATTTAGCATAAATTACATTGCAAATTGACCCCTCCTAAAAACCTGCTATGGGGGGGGGTGTATTTTCATAAACAAACAAAACATTTTATGTAGACATAATAAGGAGTAAATGTTTAAATTTTCAACCCTCTAGCTCCATTGGTGCGGTCTGTATGCATCATACATACATAGCCAGCCAAACCAACTTAAAACTGAAAAAACCATGTTGAGTTTTGGTGACAGTTTTGGTTGACAGTTTCTAATACACTATTGTTTCTTCTTAACTTACACATATCTCCGTTTGAAGCAGCTAAATCATTGGATGTGTGAGGATTATACTCCTGAATTTGAAGCCAGCTATCCTCGACTCATTCCTTTTAAATCTTGTAAAAATAATGAACATTCTTAGATTCTTGATTTAAAATGCACCGATTGAAACAAGTTTCTTTAATTGAATAGAAAGCAAATAGTTGAAACTGATCTGACATGTCACAGGTGGTGAAAATGGTTTCAGCTAATTAGTATTAATCACTTTTTTTCACCAAGACATTTGCATGTCATTCTTGAAGAGCTGACAGATCAAATGCTTCCATTCTGAACTTGAAACTTTCAACTTGTCATCTCAAAGACTTCATTAATTTCTTTTATGACTCACTCAAAAATTCTTTTTTCTGATTCATCAACATTTAAAATTTTAATTTATATTTTATTCATTTACTCAATATTGATTGCTAAAAGCTTATGCAATATACATAAGCAATAGGTTCTTAAAATAAATATTACATTGAAGCCTGCTTGTCATTTAGTTATTCATATTACGTAACAGTCTGTCTTTATGAGGAAACAATTACTATTATTATTGAAGACTTTTGATGCTGTAAAGACCACAAAACAGCACAATATATTAGGAAAAAAACAAAGTGTCAGTGGTTTCTTAGAAACCATTACCAAACTTAAAGGGCAATGAGCAGGCCATGTGCAAGTATATCAGACAACCGCTGGACTTCGCGATTCACAACATAGATCCCTCGAGATCATGGGTGAAATTGTGGCTAGCAAGATGGCGTGATGATTTGGACATATTCAGAATGTTTTGGCAATGTGACACTCAGAAGCAAAAATACTGGCAGAACATGTATTTGTCTACAATACCATAGCTGACATTATGGTTGTTTCATATTTTCACTCTCAATTGGATGTATAGAGGGCTCTGTCTGGACATTGCAACTCACAACATCACAACATCAAATTTGGTCTCTGAAGCCCAAATTCTAGGTATAGATATAAACTTATGTTGAGTTGCTATTGTTACTGGGGGTGAAACTTCTTAGGAATTCAGTCGCAGCCACGGAAAATCAGAACAGTGGACGTAAATGCACATGCTGTGAAAAAATTGTGACTGGAACAATAAGGCAAAAACATGCTCTTTTCTTATGTAGACTGATGAGAGACCCCTAGTTTACAAAACAAAAGATGGCACTGGGGCGAACAAAAGATGCAAAAATGCATGGATGGCAAGCGATGCAAAATGCATGAATGAACGCTTAGTCCCCCGGATAGATTTCTGCCACTGTCTTCTGCTGCTATCTCTTTGGACACTTCTGCCAATCTCAGTTCCTCCTGCTACCCACTGCCCGTCTGATTACCATCTCCCTGAACTCTTCTGCCTTTCTCACTTTTCTGCCCAAATAAATAGCTCTGTTTTTTTTTGTTTTGTCAGGCTCAATTAAATTTTAATTTCCCATTCTCACCCACTTGAGCCATTTCAGATTCCAGCTGTCTCGAGGGCCAATTAAGACTCCAACATTATCCGATGCAACCTGCATTGCTTCTTGTTACACTTGTTACCAAAGTACCCATGAAAACATGTCTACACTAATAATATACACTAACTACAAAATGAAATAATAATAATAATAATAAGAGGAATATAATATTCTAATTATAATCAATTTACCAACTTTGTTTTTTGACACAACGTTTAGGCCGATTCATTCATTCTATGGCCCTCTTTGGGATAAAATGTAATATCTGTAAAGAAAGAGAATATCGGTCTCTTTCTCCGGTGATTCCAAGCAAAACAAAAAAGCATTATAAACAAAAAATTTAAACGTTAACCGCAATGCTTGTAAATATTCTATTTCAGCATTACAGCTTTTCATGACCAATAGGAGAGACTCTTTTTCCTTACAGATAATACATTTTACACCTGAAGAGGGACGTAGAATGAAGCGGCCAAAACATTGTGTCAACAAAAATGATTGGAAGAAGAGATTAGATTTCCCTAACAAAAGTTGGTATGTTAATAACTCTTCTCAAAGTTATAGACAATAATATGCTTCTTTTTACCTCATGAATTTAACAGTGCTGGTGGGCAGGGATCACTAAAAAGTCCAAATTTAAAAAAAAAACAAGTGAGAATGCTGCTGGACACAAACTAAGGGATCAATTTGGCATAAACTTACATTGTAAATTGAACCCCCCACTAAAAACCTATTTTGTGGGTAATTTTCAAAAAACAAAAAAACACAACATTTTCCCTACTCATGTTGAAAATTTGAAGTTTCTACTATGAACGGTTAGGGCTGGGTGAAATCGTGATACATAGATACATATAAATGTGTGAACACATGAATAACCTTAACGCAACAACAGTATTTAAACCAATGTTGTGGGTAGCAGTGATTAATAATCAATTTGTTTTGTATATCATGGTTTTACTGGATGGATCCAAGTTTTCAGAAGATTTGAGTTGTTGTCATTGATGGATCCAAGTTTTCAGAAGATTTGAGTTGTCATTGATGGATCCAAGTTTTCAGAAGAGTTGAGTTGTTGTCATTGATGGATCCAAGTTTTCAGAAGATTTGAGTTGTTGTCATTGATGAATATGTCAGAAAACAAATAACAAATCTTCTGGTGGGAATGATTCTTTGGATTGCATGTCATATTTCAGATGTGAATTGGCCAAAAAGTTGCCTTTGTGTTCTTTCTATCTTTTAATAATTAGATTTGCTTTCAAATTTCTCCCAAACCTGTATTTTCTGCTTTAAGCTTTAAAACCTGAAAACACAAGTTAATTTTGTTTCAATTTTCAGCTATAATTATATTAATCTACTGGAGCTTTTAAAGGACATTGATTTGGCAGCAGACATTACGAAGGCAATCATATTCTTTAAATAATAATTAGGCATAGATGGGTTTCAGCACAAGGCCACAGGGATGGGCCACCCCGTGAGAATTGAACTCATTATTAATGATCTGCAAGACCAGCATGCTAACAATTACACCATGACAAGGCGTCCATTATTCTTTAAATAATAGAATTTTTCTGTACTTCAAAGCATTCCTTATATGGCTTCAGCTGATTTTCAACATAGAACAATCAAGATTTCTTCTATATATATATAAATCTATTTTCTGTTGAACTACCTAAGGAAACATTTAAACTGTTATGGACAAAAAGAAATAGCTGATGTCTTGTTTCTCTGTTTTAAAATTTAAATTATTGGCAATGTTATAGACAAATAAATTGTTTTTTTTTCTTTTAAGATTGTGTAAACCAGCCATTCTCAACTTGTTTGGGGGCCATGCACCCCCTTCTTTAAGAGCTCTTCTCAGGTTCCAGGGCCCCCTCTCAAACAGGGATACAACACAGATAGACAGAAATTCATTCATTATTATTTCTGTCTATGGTTCCCTTCAATTGTGCCAGGTCCCACAAGGGGGCCATATGGCTCCGGTTGAGAATGTCTGGTGAAGACCACATCATAATCTTTGTACAAAAACAAGAATTTCTACATAATTTGTTAAGTGAGGATTTTTCTATCAAGATACTTCAGGCGTCACCCATTATAACATGGGTGTTGGGGTCCAAGAAGGTAATAACCATGTTATAACTGAGCCATGATCAATTTAGCTATTTTGGAGTTAAATTTAGCCATTTTCGAGCTAAATCTAGCTATTTCAGAGCTAGATCGACTTTTGTTATAATGTGAACCGAGAGAGGCCTGTACAAGCCTTTTGACCTTTACTAGTTGTTAGTTTGTAGAGAACAAATTGGTCTTGAGTTCCATTTTATCACCATTTCTCAAATGATCCATCGAGACTCAATTATTGTTTGTAGTAGTTGTGGCCTGAGGTGCTAGATGGACTGCCTTACAGGTCTAAAGGGCTCCAACTGTCCTGCTATTTGCCCATAGATTAGAGAAGTTGATTCATACCTTTCCTAAAGGTATTAGTGTGAAGTGAATGATCGGAAAAATTTTATTCAGTATATTTGTGTGTCTTCAGAAGAGGTTTTTGATTGGCACAACCTGAGTTTTCTGATTCATCTGATTCTCTGAAAGTGTCTCCCCACGGGCAATAAAATATCAAAGATTTTGCTCAAGAGATCTTATTGTAAATGATTGTAGCATCTCTTGAAATTTGAAACGTTGCTTAGAGGCAATCAGTCTTTTCTCTGCGTACACTCTCTTCAGATATTGCTTGCTCAATAGACAAATTTAATACCTACAAGTTGTATCCGCTTTTGCTTTACCTCAGCCCGAAAGTAAATACATTAAAAATATCGATACCAAGGATAAGTTCTGATAGAATGGATTTTCAAACTTTCTTCCGCCACAGTGCAATAAAAAGGACAATTCAAAGGTCTATATGTCTCTTTACTTATTGCAACAATTTGGATTTTGATGATTCCTTGAACTTAAGAATATACAGTACCTGTCATAAGTATTTGAACAAACGAGAAGAACTAACATTTTGGCAATCAACATAACAAGACATACATTTAGTCATGTTTTGTGGATCTGGATGCTAAATTTCTGGAAAATGTTTTTTTAATAGAGTTAAATTATATTTTTGTAAAATTATCAATGAAAATAAATAAAAACAGTTTGTTTATTCAAATACTTAAGGTACTGCTCATAAGTATTTGAACAAGCACAAAATCTGTTTTTCATTGCCTATGATTGCAGGGGCCATTATGGATTTTGAGCAGAGTGGGGATCAAAATTAACTTACTAGTTTGACAACTCTTCTATATACCAATGTGAGTTCACTTTTTCAATCCCTTTGATCCATTCTAAACAAGATTTTAAAACAATAGAAACAAAAAACTTGTTTTACTTTCATTTAACAATTTAATTCTATTAAAAAAATCTTTCTCCAAAAATCTAGCATCCAGAACCACAAAACATGACTAAATGCAAGTCTTGTTATGCAAAGAATTTGGTCCTTCTTGCGTAATGTTCCTGTTTTTAACTCTCAAAACCAAGGGATTAGAAGCAAAATGTCTGTTTGTTCAAATACCTATGACAGGTACTATATATATATATGAGACGGTGGATCTGTAGCCTGACAAGTATAAATCACCACTGCACACAACAGACCGTTTTAAACACTGTTGCTGGGTTTAGGTGATTCATGTGTTCTGACATTTATATGTATCTATATATCTGGACTTTGCCCAGTCCTAACCATTCATTGTAGAAACTTGAAATTTTGCACACACACTCCCCTCAATGAGTAAGGAAAACATTTCTTTTTAATCCCCCCCCCCCAATAGGTTTTTATGTGGGGGATTCAATTTGCAATGTAAGTTTATCCCAACTTGAGCCATTAGTTTGTGTCCAACTATTTCATGTTTGTTTTTTTGAAAATTCAGACTTTTTTAGTGATCACTGCCCAACAAAATATGAGAGAAGTAACTTATTCGTTGATCACCTCTTTTTTTCAATTTCTTTTATTGGTCACCCCCAACACAGCATGCTGCTTAATGACATTAGTCACATGTTGGTTTCTATTGAGTGACACACAGTAGGACCTCACCATCTGTGGAATAGCCAACTGCAGTTTCACTTATCAGTGGTTGGCCCACGATTAAAGTCACATTTAATTTATTAATATGTAATATTTTTCCTAGATTGTAGATATATATCTGGAGAATCTAGATATTTCTTGATGTTTTCTGACTCAATTTCAGATGTAAATTTGAAAATAAATTTTTCAACACTGCAAGTATATATAGTTTGCTATTATCCACGGAATTCACCATCTGTTGGGTGTCTTGGAACCTAACTATCACAGATAACAAGGTTCTAGTGTATTTATATTTATTTTGTGTGTGTTTTACCATTTCTCAATGAGTGCACAGATACTATACTCTGATCCAATGGCAGAAGTCCTGAGGAGCTACACTTTGATCCTAGGCAGGAGTGCACAGATACAATACTCTAATCCTAGGCAAAGGGCTGGGAAGTGACACTTTGATCCAAAGCAGAGTGCACACAGACTCTAATCCTGGGCAGAAGTGCTGATCCATGCATAAATAATCCTGTCATTTTTTATGGGTACTATGCTAGCAAGATAATGGAAAACAAACATTGTGTCAATACCCAACAGAATGCCTTACTGTATTTATATAAACAGGTCTGGTTAGTCACTCAATAGAAACCATTACATAACCAACATCTTTTGGCAGCATGCCGTGTTGGGGTGATCAATTAAAAAATTGGAAAAAAGGGTGATCAATGAATAAATTACTTCCCTCGACTTTTGTTGGACAATGATTATTAAAAATGTCTGATTTTTCAAAAAACAAGTGTGAATGCTGCCGAACACAAACTAAGGGCCCAATTTAGCATAAACTTACATTTAAAATTGAATCCCCCACTAAAAACGGGGGGATTTAAAATAAATGAAAAAACGTTTTTCTAGACATAATAAGGAGTAAATGTTTAAATTTTCAGCCCTCTAGCTGCATTGGTGATCCTGTATGCATGATACATACATACATACATAGCCAGCTAGCCAGACCAACTTAAAAACTGAAGAAACTTATGTTGACAGTTTTGGTTGACGGTTTATTTGTACCTTTGGCTGTGAGAGAAGCATAAAGTGGTAAAGCTGGGAGCAATTTAGAAATAGAATTAGCAAACTGAATTTAAATTTGTGCCATAACAGCTGGTGTCACTTTTGCTTATGCTCAGAGGCGTAGCTAAAGATTTACTGGGGGGGGGGAGGGCGTTTGGCTCCAATATTTAGTTAGATTTGCCAGTAGAAATGCAGTAGGTGAACTACTATTTACAAAGCTTTTTGAGACCCCTCTTCATTGGGGGCACATCTGTTTATGCTCTCAGAGATGAATGCAATCTTCACTTTTCCCTCAACTGGATAAGAGAGAGCATTACTCTGTGAATCTTCTTGACTTTTTTGTTTTTTAGACAGTCTTTTTATTAAGTAATCAGTGCCCTTACGCTGGCTATGACTTCAGCCACCCTTGCTTAGGCTCCACATATCACATTACTACTTACTCGATCCGTTTTGCTAAATGTGAAATACACTTAGAAGCGACAACCACCCAAAATGGTGTAGTACAATGCAGGTTGTACTTCTTCTTCACACCGAGAGAGTATGAGAGAGAG
>VCCN01005374.1:3710198-3723167 GCA_006491835.1 Architeuthis dux | reverse complement strand
CATTTATTGTCCTTATAATCCAACATATAAGATAACACACACTCATTCATTGTTTTTTTTCTCTACTTTGAGTTCATTTCCAACAATGCTCTAAAAGAATTCCTGGAATGTAGCATACCTAATTGGATTAGTTTGGGCTTTCATTTCAGAAAATAAAGTAATAACTCAATATCTGAAATACAGAAAAAGGGGCTTCCTTTTTATTTTGCTTTCTAATTGTGTTAATGATTTATCAAGTGATGTTATTCTTATTATTTCAATTTGTAAAGTTGTTGAAGGTGAAAATGTTTTTCTAAGAACAGGTAATATACATTTGTTTTCAGCTATTGTTTTTCTCTGTTACATAACCATGAAAAATAAGTAAAAACTCTCCACAAATAAAGGAAAATGGTGGCATTTCTTAAAATGAATCACATTAAATTAAGTGATTTTTTTTCTTTCCAAATTTTGTTTGGACAATTGAATCTTTTCTTCACATTCCTTGATATTGTCAACACAACGTTTCAGCCGATCCATTCTTCAGCCCTCGTCAGGTGTATAATCCCCCCCAAAAAGGCAAACTTTTTTTCTCCAGGCAAGTATGGCGACAGAAAAGAATTGGTCATTAATATACCTGTAAGGATTATTATGACAGATATCAACAGATTTAAAATGCAACAGAAAACGTACTCACAGATTCAATTTATTCATACTTATTTACAGCAACTGGACCCTCACATGTGCGCCATGTACAATCTCTTAAAACCAATATGGCGTCTCGGCCATCAGAACATAAACAGTGCCCCCTTACTGGAAGTCGATAAGCGCTCTTCCACCTAAGGGCCATAACTCAAGATATTTACTTAACAATACCATCCAGAACAATCCACTTCAGCAGCACTTGTTACACAGATGTGTCCATACCACTAACCATTATACGAGAAGAATTGATCGACCAAAATGTTGTGCTGACAACATCAAGGATGCGAAGAACAGATTCAATTGTCTGAACAAAATTTGGAATGTTAATGACTCTTCTCAATGTTTTAGACAATAAATTCTTTTCTTTTTTCAATTCTTTAAATCTGATTTCAAACTTTATAACAGGGTGTTCAGCAATCCAAAACTAAAAATCATCAAAGTTCCTTTTTAGAGACATTTTAAGAGTTTTAAATAAAGGATTAAACTTGATGAATTATTGTGATTAATGCTTCATTTAGCACTCATCAGTTTTCAGTTCAAATGCATATTTGTTCAGAGCAAACAAATAAATTTTATCATTTTCTAATTAAAATAGAAAAATGAACAAATACTTCACTTTGCAGTTAGTTATAGAAATTAAAATCAGGAGAGAAGTGTTTATCAGGACTCTAGCCAAATAGAATTGCTGTTGTGTGTCGATTTTGAATCCTGTTGTTGCCTTACATGGTATCCAACTGTGTCAAATCTTCTGGAGGAAACTTCTAGGGGTATAGGTACAGCTGAGAAAAAGATCCATGGACAATGAAGTTGTGAACTGCAGATGCATTATACCTCTACTGGAACAATAAAGAAAACATTATGTATAGAAAAATATAATATCTTTTTTTTGTTATGTAAATATTCTCTCGTCTGATTGAGTTATTCCCCTAAGACAGAAGAGCGCTTATCGACTTCTGGTAAAGCGCCATTGTTTACATTGTGGTTGAGGGAAGCCATATGGATTTAAGGAGATGAGACACATGCACGTGCCATTGAGTGCGGTCATTGTAAATATGTATGAGTGTGAATAACTTGGATCTGTGAGTACATCTTTTGTTTCATTTTAAATCTGTTGGTATCTGCCATAATAATCCTTACATTTTTGTTGATGGAGAGACCCCTTATTTCCTAAGCATGAAACAATACTATGACTTTGTATGTAGGGAAAGGAAAATGTTTCAGCTTTTCTGTATGTGTCGTGTGTTTTTGTGACCACTACCACATTGCTTTCCAGATGGGTGGATTTCAAGCTAATTGCCCACAGGATGGATATATCTCTGTCCCCCATCCCTGGTGGATATATCTCTCTCCCTGTTCTTGAAACCCCAATTCTCTCTGTCCCACTAGGCTGGTCTGCCCAAATAAATAGTTCTCTTATCTCCCTCCTGTCAGTGTTAATCTAGCATCTTGAAACATTCCAACTACGCAGCACACCCGGAAGACAGTTCAACTGCTTTATCTTGTAAAAGGAATTTATGATGTACTATCTGGTTTCTTATTTCTTATTCTGCAGAAATGTATATAGTGAAGCATATACAAGAAATATCCCAGGAGTTGTCAATTCCATCTCTGTGCTATGTACATTAGTTTGGTGGAGGAACAGTGCAATGCCTTACAGAAGATAGAGTGGCAGAAAGGTGGCGTTGTGAGATCAAATCCTGAGGGAGGATGCTGGATGTGACAAGAAGCTAGGAATGTGAACAATATTCTCTACTGGATGAGTATTCACAAATTCAGAACTCCCTGAAGGTTACTCGATGTGCCTGAAAAAGCCTGTAGAGTACACTGACTGAAATGTTAGGATAAATCAATAGAGAGGAGGATGCTAGTAAGGAGAAAAGTTGAAATTAAGTATTACAGGTTGCACCTCTCTAATCTAGCACTCTGTGGACTGGCAACTCTCATGGTTTCGCGTGTTTTGAATTGGCCACCATTAGTTTGTGAATCTGTCACTAGAGTTCTTCAATTGGGTTTTGTTTCAAACCACAGTTTTAACTGTAATTTAGCAGTTTATAAACCGACTGTAAGGTTGGTTTAATGACAGATATTAACAGATTAACAATGCAAACAGAAGATGTACTCACAGATCCTTTATTCATAAAATGACTGTGGTCAACGATTCACACATGTGTCTCCTCAAGCTCTCTGATCTACTAATCAATGCAATAACAATATGGCTGCTCGTTTACCAGAACGTAAAACAGCCCCCCTAGTGGAAGTTGATAAGAACTCTCCTGCCTAAGTGGAATAACTCAAAATACTTACTTAACACAGATATTAAACCAAATGTGTAAAAACCTAACCAATATTTGAAACAGAATCAAAGAACTCTAAATGTGACAACTTTCAATGTTTATTTTAGCATAAATTTAGATATGTATTTATTCATCTTTTCTGAATCTTATGAATTATTTTTAATACAACTAATTAAAAAGCATAAACAAATGCAAATAATTTTCATTTATTATAATATCATCATCATCATCATCATCATCATCATCATCATCAGCCGTTATAAGTCCACTGCTGAACAAAGGCCTTTCCCATCTCCTTCTATGATTGCCTATCTTGTGCTAACCTCTGCCACATCTTACCAGCAAACCTTTCTATCTTGTTCCGCCATCTTGTGTCTGGTCTTTTCCTACTTTGTTTACTGTCCCATGGGCACTGATTGGTTAGTCTTTTGCCCCATCTATTGTCATCTCTTCTTGCTAGGTGACCAGCCCATCTCCATTTTTGCTGCTTGATTAGTTGTATAATATCCTTCACTCTAGTCCTCTCTCTGATCCATGTTGATCTTTTTCTATCTCTTATATTTACATTGCTCTTTCCATGGCTCTCTGTGCTATTCTAAGTTGGTTTTCAGCTCGTTTGGTTAGTTTCCATGTTTTGCATCCATAAGTCATGGCTGGTATTATGCAGCCGTTATATACCTTACGCTTTAGGCACATTGGCAAACTGCTTTTCAGAATGTCAATTTACATTATATAATTATATTAAAAATATATCGTCCTATTTTCCATACTATTAGAAAAATCATTGAAAATTGAAAAACTGTTAAAATTTAATATGTAATAGTATGCAAAAAAATTATGTTTTCTGGCATTTTCTGTGGTTTGCCAATGGCCAAGTCCCAAGGTTACCAGATTAAAAAGGTACAACAGTATCAGATAGTTTTATCAATGCTTTTCTTTGCTTAAACCAAATAATTTGAAAGGATAGTCAAGGATAGGACTGAAGCCATAGTGAGACCAGCCTATCATCTTTGGTCCAAGTTTTTATGCAGATTATATTTCTCGACTGTCAATAATCCTGTTGCTGGTTGTCTTATTGAAGGACGTTTGGAAGTAAATCGATTTTTATTTTGTTGCTTTGCAATCGGCCTTGGTCAAAAATTTAAGAGGTAATCCTGAGGATTTGCCTTGAAATGAATCTTTTGGTCATAACAAGGGATTATGCTTAAAATATAGGAAAGTAAATACTTTACATTCTGGTCAATATAAAGTTAACCTTAAGAGTGAGCAAATGCCCTACACCAGTGGTTCCCAACTGGGGGTAGTCCAAGGGGGGAATAAGGCTATTAGGTAAAAATAAAAGTCCAGTCTAGAGATAGGGTTTTCTGCACTTCTATCTCACACGTTGAAAACTCAAAATAAGCTCCAAGTTGAGAATGATTTAAGAGGTGCTCTCTCACTAATAGACCCACAAATCAAAGAACTAGTAGTAAAAAAAAAACAAGAACAGAGATCTCATTGATGTGTATATCAGTTACGATAGCAGAATTCTTATTTTTCTAGTAATAAATTGGAATTTCAAATGATGTGTTCATAATTATTTTCAATTGCTGTCTTCAAGTAACAAATACACAGCAGCAGCTGTACAATTATAAAATTAAACTAATTGCTTGTTTACACTGTTTAGCAATAGATGTAATAGTCTTAGGTTGTCCAAATTTCTAAGATGAAGCCTTGTCATAATTATTAGTTTTTGATTGGTCCTGCAGGTAAGAATGACTTTTGAGTTTTGATGAAGAGCAACAGAAGTAAAATGAAGCTCTCTTGTTCCCGTGTTGTGCGAAACAATCTTGAACAATCCATGGAGAGACCCATTCATTGTTTATAGCAATTGTGGATATTTACGGGCTGGGATGCTAGCCTGACGCCCAAGATGTTCTGCCTTACAAAGCTAAAGGGCTCCAACTGCTCTGCTATTTACTCATAGCTGGGGGGAGAAGTGGATCCATGTCTTTCCCAAGAGCATTAGTGCACAGTTTGAACTTGGTTTTCCAATTCCGTTCTCATTAGCCATTAGACCGCCTTAAGATGAAGGAATAGGAGGGGGGGGGTACACAAGGGTACAGCATAACCTGCTTCTCAAAATCCAGGTTTTTTTTGTATGTTCAATGTCTACTACTGGAGTCATTACCATATACCTAGTTCCCAAAACCCAGCCTTATTGTATACCTAGTTCCCAAAACCCAGACTTATGGTATACCTAGTTCCTCAAACCCAGTCTTACAGTATACCTAGTTCCCAAAAAACCCGGCCTTACTGTATACTTAGTTTTTCAAATAACCCAACCTTATTGTTTACCTAGTTCCCAAAACCCAGCCTTACAGTATACCTAGTTCCCAAAACTCGACCTTACTGTATACTTAGTTTCTCAAATAACCCAGCCTTATTGTTTACCTAGTTCCCAAAACCCAGCCTTACTGTATACCTAGTTCCCAAAACTCGACCTTACTGTATACATAGTTTCTCAAATAACCCAGCCTTATTGTTTACCTAGTTCCCAAAACCAAGCCTTACTGTATACCTAGTTTCAAAACCCAGCCTTACCATATACCTAGTTCTTAAAACCCATTTCAGTCACTGAAGGAAGGATGTCAAAAATTAATCATGAAATATTTGCATGTTGGTATCTACAAAGTCTTTGTTTCTTCCACTATTATAAAAATCTTGTATAATGTGTAAAGATTATATTATCATTTTTTCTTTTGTTTTTTAGTCCTTGATGTTGATCATCGAATCAAGGAAATGTTGTATAAGAATCACCAAGCAATGTCAATAGGCAAACCAAGTGGGTAGGGGGGGATCTTTTGTTTTGGATGCAATGTAAAGATATAAAACCTTTTGAAGAGAGCTTGCAATTTCACTGCTGTCAAAGGCCTCCTTTATTAGAAATGATTATCCCCAGAAAGACTGTTGTTGATCTATCATTCTATATTAAATTCAAAAACTTTTAATTATAAAATTGGGTTACTTTTATTTTTACAAATAAAGCATCCAAATTTGTAGCTTATGTCAATGATTCCCAAAGTTGGTGCTACTGCTCCTTGGGGGCACTGGAAGACTTAAGAGAGACACTGGAAGACAAGGGATCAGAAGGGGGAGGGGCATTTAAAGACAAGGGTTAGTGAGGGGTGTAAGTGGCAAAGAATACAAATTGATACCTCCTATGCAAAAAGTAATAACAAGCCCATCCTTCACATTAATTATCTTGATATTAATTAATCAAATACTTTTAGATTCTTTTGTACAATTATATTTTGGGTTATAAAATAAAAGCTTCAATTAAAAAAGATTATCAAATTTAATTTTCAATGTATCATTTTTGACCAACTCTTCGGGAACGCGCTGATGAAATATATATTCTAAAAGGGGGTGGTACTACGAAAAAGTTTGGGAAACACTGGTTTATGTAATGATTCCAATTAAATAAATGTTTTTTTCCCTTTTAGGGGCTATTTTTGGCTGGCCATAATTTTTAAAAATCTGGATCCTTAACCCTTTCGAGACTCCTGGGACATATATATCCTGAGGTTTCTATGACTGCTGGAATATATATTTCCTGTAGGTCTCTTTTAGAAGTCTACTGGGACATGTGAATTTAGCCATTAATTTAAAAATATATGCTACAAGGGTGGTATGAATCAAATTTGAGAAACGGAATTGTAATTCCATTTTACCAATGACCTAGACAAAATCTGATCTCCCACGTCAGTCAAAAACACCTGGGCCATTGTTCCTCTATCCTTGACCTCCGGGGACAAATGATAGTCAAACAAGATGTGTCCCTGAAGACAGGTCAAATCTCTGAGAAAAACTTAATTTTTTCAAATTATTGATAGAATTTTTCTACTCTGATACAATGTGTGGGTGTCGTCACTGGCTGCTGGAATTAGGCATCTCCCCTTTTTGCGGGTCCATAGGTTTGTAGTCAGTGTCTGATTCGCTGTTGATAATGCTTTTACTTCCCCCACACCTTCACCGAGGGGATCACATAAATATCTGCTTTGAGTCAGCCAGTTTCTGAGGCCTGGGGTCGACCATCACAGACAAGCGTCAAAGATCTGAGCCAAAAGCTTTGTCTTCATCACATTGCTACAACCATTCCATCCACCATTGTTTACAGCATCTACTTATAATTATTTGACTCAAACACTTTTTGTAAACTGGACAATTCTATTGTTTTTCGTTTCATACAAAAGCAGTAAGAACATAAAAGAATTATATTCTTTTTAGAAAATGGTGTTTGTGTTGCTATTTCACATAAGGGAAATCACAACATCATAACCAGGTCCTGATCTAATTACAAAACCATCTTCTTGTCCAAAGTGTCTTCAACCCAAGAGAGCTGTAAACCACGTCACAACATTAAGCACCCTAATAGGTTTGTCTTGTAATGGTTAAAGAATAGGTGTTACAATGTGGTGGTGGTGGTTGTCCTGATGAAGAGTTTACCACACTCTTTGCTCATACCAGCAATTGAACCTGGTACCTTTTGCATGTGAGGCAGACTTATTAACCATTGCACCAGTTTATGTATTCACCCATATTTGTCTGTCTGTTCGTTTGTTAGAAATCATCAACCAAAACTGTCAGACAGCCAGCCAGACTAATTTAAAAACTGGTATGTATCACACGTACAGGCAACATAAATGGAGTTGGAGGGCTGAAAATTTAAACATTTACTCCTTTTTATGTCTAGAAAAAACATTTTTGTTTTTTGAAATTTCACCTCCAAAATAGTGTCCAGCAGCATTCAACTTGTTTTTTTTTGTTGAAAATTCAGACTTATAGCTGAAACGAGAATAGCTGGTCTGAACTTTTTAAAAAAGTCTTTGCAGCAGAAATATCACATCCAAAATTGATATGTCTTTCACTATTTGGAAAATTATTTATTTTGGTCAGAACAACAGAATTTTTCAGTAAAAACACAACTGAAAAACTATTAGAAACCTTCAACAAAACTGTCAACATAGGTTTCTTGAGTTTTTAAGCCAGTCTGGCTGGCTATCTATATATGTATATATCATACGTACAGGCCACACCAATGGAGCTAGAGGGCTGGAAAGTTTAACATTAATTCCTTATTATGTCTAGAAAAAACAGTTTTTGTTTTTTTAAATTCCCCCTAAATAGGTCTTTAGTGCAGTGGGGGGATCAATTTGCAATGTAAGTATATATTAAATCGGTCCCTTAGTTTGTGTCCGGCAGCATTCATGATAGTTTTTGAAAATTCTGACTTTTTTAGTGATCACTGCCCAACAAAATGTGAGAGAAGTATCTTATTTATTGATCACCCCTTTTTCCAATTTTTGAATTGATCACCCCAACACAGCATGCTGCCAAAGGACATTGGTCACATGACAATTTCTATTGAGCCCTGTCTGTTTGTGCACAGATTATCTCAAAAAGTTCTCAATGAATTGCAATTATATTTTGTGTAAGGATTGGCCAAGAAACAATTGACTTAATTTTGGGGCTGAACCAGGAATTATTTTTGCGATTTTGTTAACATTGAGAGCACAATATTTTGGCTTTTTGGGATGTAATAACAAAGTAATGACATCATCACTGTGACAGCATCATAAATAAATAATAAACTGAATTATAGTTGTTTTTTAAAACTATTGATGATATATTTTCTATAGTTTTAAAAAGGGTCATTAACATTCAAATAGTTTTTCAGACGATTGAACTCCTTCTTGTTGTTTGTGTTGTTCTATAGTTTTGAAAAGGGTCATTAACATTCAAATAGTTCTTTGGACGATTGAACTCCTTCTTGTTGTTTGAGTCGTGATAAATATCTCTAAAGAAACAAATACTGATATATGAACTTTAGGGAAATTACATAAGTTGGGGGATTTCTTTATTGAGTGAACTTTAGTAACAACAACGCAATAACCTCATCGCTTTTATACCAAACAGAGTTAATGAGTTAAACATTAGTTACTATGGAATCTATAATAAAATTAGTAATTAATAATATTGTGTAATTAGGGATTAATAGTATTGTGTAATTAGGGATTAATAGTATTGTGTAATTAGGAATTAATGATATTGTATAATCAGGAATTAATCAGATAAGCCTTAACATGACTCATTTTTGAGCCACGGAATGCTCTTCGCTCTTCACACAGAAATTCCAAATTACCCACCCAAAATATTCAAATTGCCCCCTGTGAAGATCAGAATCACTGATATAGAAGTAAACAAAGCACATAGAGAAGGAGAGGGCAAAGAAAAACACCAGAATGACTTTATAAAAACAGACATGAAACAATACAAAATGAAAAGAAGAAAGAAAGGAAAGGAAGAAAAAAAAAACCGAAACATTCACTGATGTTAACAAAAGCAATGCCACTGCCACAACAGAGAACTCAGTGAAACTGAATGAGTCAGCAAAAAAGAACTCTAACAAAAGGACGTCAGCTCTCAGCCTGGATCAAAACAAGATCAACAGAAAAAGAAACTGTGTACTAGATGAATTCACCTGAAAAACATCTGAGGAATGGATCAGAAGAATATTGTGATTAAAACAAAATGGTTATTTGCTTTGGCTTCTTGAGAGGTGCATGTGGCCTAATGGTTAGCAGCACAGAAGATGGAATCGGAGAAACTCCAGATGAGACAGTTTGTGTTCACTTTGCACTAATGCCCTTGGGAAAGTCATGAATCCATTACTTCTCCCCTCTCCCCAAGCTATTGGTAAATAACAGGTCAGACTAGGCTCTTCATCTTTGGTTGATAAACAGTCTAGGAGATGAACAAGCCTGGATCTGAATTGCTTGCAGGTCCCAAGCCTAGCTAAAGCAGGAGGGTTGGGCATGGAGCTAGTAACTCCACCATATAAAACAACACTTGCTACTAAAACCACAGCAGCATCATCCCCAAAAGTGTGTTGTGGTTGCTATGCTCTACAAGGAATCCACAGAAATAAACAGTTGGCTTCTTGAATGAAGATCCAAGAAGTCATAACACTTCTGGTGCAGACACACTGATAGCTGATGGGGTCAATATGAGAAAGGCATGTCCTACTTTGATGTCTGCAGGGAAAGAAAAAAAACATTGAATATTCATAAATTATATAAAAATTTGGGACAAAACAAATGTCTGTTCAGCTCTGGTTTAAAATCAGTAAATTCATACTGACATACACAGCAATTTGTCTGAATTTTGTGAGTTCAATCCCTGGGTCAGGTAGTGCAAAAAGGTCATACTCTGTGTCAGTGGAAGAGGCAAACAAGTGACATCACAAGGATGAATTAACTAGGAAGAATTAATTGATACAAGATATCCTCTAGCATGGACAGCCAAATGAGAACAATCTACCCTCATGGATTCAATACAGTGTTCAGTTTGAAACCGCAACACCAGATTTCGTTCGTTCCAGAAGTAGCAAAATGCTATTTTTACTTGAACAAAAAACATGCGAAAATGCTGTCAGACTTTGAAAAAAATTAGCGCATGTAAGACAAAGAAGAAAATGCCAAGGGGAGGTAACTCTGTTTTCCCTTTGAAAGTTTTTAAAAAAATTTTGCAGGAGGAGTGTCATTGAGATTTATTTGGAAAGGAATAACAGCACAATCGGAAATCGGAGTAAGCCTTCGGTGAGAATCAAACTCACACACTCATTGCCAGAGGGAGACTAGTTTACGCCAAGCTGTTTTTACCAATTGGCCACAAAGGAGGAGTAAACTAGTCTCCCTCTGGCAATGAGTGTGTGAGTTTGATTCTCACTGAAGGCTTACTCTTTATTTCCGATTGTGCTGTTATTCGTTATCAGAGAGACAATGGCCCAAATTAATAAGTTGTATAAAAACAACTAAAATTAGGTTGAAGGTAAAAACTAGTCAAATTTAATAAAAAGTGGTGTGTTACAATACTTCATCCAATAATATCAATAAGATTGATTTATTTGGAAAGGTTTTCATCATATACTTGTGATTTATCTCAGGCGTGGACCCAGGGGGGCTCCAGGGGTCCAGACTGCTCATGCAAAGCACAATTGAAATTTTTACATATCTTGATAAAGAAATGTTATGAATAAAAAAAGACCCAAATAATCCAAAGCAATCATGAATTGACCTTAAAAGTAAAAATGTATTATTTTGTTTTTCATCTAATATAAATAAGAGTAACTCAAGTATCTGTCTACATAGGGTAAAATATGTTTGGAGGAAAAGAAAGATTCATTCAGACTTATAAAAAAAGGTTTCCCTTCACTTTTGATCCCTTAAAGGAGGGGGAAAAGTCTCACTTCACTTCTGACCCCTTGAAGGGGGAAAACAATCTCCCTCCACTTCTGACCCTTTAAATGGGGGAAAAAATCTCCCTTTACTTTTGACATCTTAAAAGGGGAAAGTCTCCCTTTATTTTTGACACCTCAAAGGGGGAAAGTCCCCCTTTACTTTTGACACCTTAAAGGGGGAAAGTCCCCCTTTACTTTTGACACCTTAAAGGGCAAAGTCCCCCTTTACTTTTGACACCTTAAAGGGGGAATAGTCTCCCTTTACTTTTGACACCTTAATGGGGAAAAAGTCTCCCTTCACTTCTGACACCTTAAAGGGGGGAAAGTCTCCCTTCACTTTTGACACCTTAAAGGGGGGAAAAGTCTTCCTTCATAGCCTTTATGCTGATATTTACTCATATAGACATTAAGTTTAAATAGTTTAGAAAAAAAGAAATTTATTCCAGTAGGATTATGCACTGTCACATTTTAACTGGTTTTTTTTCTCAATATTATTAATTAATAAAACTATTTTAGGCAGTACCCGTCATTTAATTTCAAACAAAATACTTTTAAACGATTTTACTTTTGAATACTGTAACGAGTAATGAGAGATTATGGGTGTAATTTTAGTTTTAAGTTCTTACCGTAATCACAATTTTGGATAAAATCCTCTTTATGTAGAGAAAAGATAGCTCAGAGTTATGTGCTCAGAAACACGATTTTAGCCAGTCTCAAAGACTATATTTTCAAAATTTTCTGGGAGGGTGGCAACCTTCGCGGCTTAAATCTTTTTCAGCCAGACCAATCTTGAAAAGCTTCCTACACTACTTTTTCCAAATCTCTTTTATTCCATTGCTGAGAATCTCAGGATAACTTGGTAAACTTAGAAGATTTAAAATTATATATGCTATGAGTACTTCTGGGAATTTGAGGGTGAATTCATTAAGTTGAGTCACCACATTTCTCATATGGACTAGGCAAAGTTGCTCTATTTTGTTCAATGAACAAAACAGTGAACATATAAATAACAGTAAACAGATTTAAGACTCTTTGTGAAATGACTCCCTCTATCTCTTGGGGTGGCACTAAAATGATTCAATCAAGGAGAGAAGCACAAGTGTTTTGATCTTTGTAGCAAGAGAATTTAAAGGATAGTTCCATTTCAGACTCACTGACCATAATTCTCTTGGGAGTCAGAAAATTTTAACCATAAACCAAAAATCTACTCTCTATCATGTGTCTATCTTGTGTATTCTGCTATGTCATAAAGATGTAAATACCATGTGTAATTTTCAGTGTTACTCATGAAAAATACATAACAGAGATTCATTAAAATACTAGTTAAAAATTCAATAGTATATTTGAATTTCTATGAGATAATTATTTCAGAAAAATAACTATATATATATATAGAAGAATAAAACTTAGAGCACACTTCAGCAGATCTGATAACCATGAACCTACAATCCTAAAATTACTCAAAGAAGCTAATTCATTCACCCCAATAATGCAGACGTAACCATACAAACTTTTGAAAGCTATTATAGATGCCATTATAAACCACAAGAAACGACACCTACCACATGACAACTTAACCAAATCCCACAGAAAGAGAAGACCTAGTCATAACCCGAGCAGATAAAAGAGGTGCTTTAATCATTTGGGGTATTGAGGAAAACCTCAAAGTAACCAACAAACAACTTAACACCACAGAATTCTACCAAGAACTCT
>VCCN01005374.1:3665574-3687181 GCA_006491835.1 Architeuthis dux | reverse complement strand
CATGTTTTTAGCATATTAGTTTTTGAAAATTCCAAAAATATTTTCTCAATTTGTTTTTATACCAACAATGTGATCTGTCCAGAAGCCGTCTCCTGAATATAAGATGATAATTCCAGGGGCTGATTTCATGAAAGATTGCAAAGTACACAGATTTCAAGATTTCCATATTTCAAATAAAAAATTTAGATTTCCAAAAAATGTCAGTACTTGAAATCTTTTGTGAAATCCCCCCAGATATTTAAATTAAATGTGATCTAAGAGTCATGATGGTGATAATTTTCAAATACGGTATGATTCAATAAATACATAGTTCAAATCCATGATCTCTTATTGGGGCCAAGTCCCCATTTTGGCCTTCTGCAGGAGCTAGCTGAAAATACTGCCTTTTATGAGTATATATATGCCTAAAATCTTCTTTGTATTACCCTAAATTACTATAGCCATATTTTGAGTCTTAATGTGCACAACCAAAGCTTGCTGAGTTCAGCTATTAAGTTATTAACATTTTTGGACATGTTTAAGAGCTCTGTGTAAGTACAGTCTCACTGACCTTCTATGTTGGATGTGTATTTGACAAAAGTATTCAATTGACCTTTTGTTTGTCTTGTGACCTCTAATTTATTATTCTATAACTAGCATATACCCTTAAAAATGACAGGGTTTTTTATGTATGGATCGACAATAAGGAGCTAAAAATGATTTTATTAGGTAATTTTTTTTATTTAATTCAAGTATCCTAATTTTCAGTTTTTTTAAAGTCTCAACTCAAGCTGTTTTAAAGGGTGATCAAACATAAAATCTTAAGACAAAATGTCATGTAAGAAAAGTCACCACTGATATCGTGCGGTATAAAAAAAAGTCATATAAAGAAATTTATTTTATTAAAAATATAACTTATTTCATTACAAAATAAAGTTTATGGCCAAATTTGACAAATCTGGCCTTTTTAAAAAGCATTTAGCCATGGACATTTTGGTTTGCCCATATATAAATTATGAGCCATTTTGACTTTTTATTTTGAGTACTGAGAGTATTTGCATTTGGCCATTTTTGGCCAGAAATGTCTCCTTATATCTAGCAACTGCTTCCCCTTCCAATTGCTTCTTCACTCTAAGCTACACCAAAAAAAGCTGAAAGAAAGTGAAAGGAGAAAGTCAGTCTTTTTTCAGCATTTGGCATTCCATTGAAACAGTTTGTCTATAGACCTTGATAGGTATTCTTCATTGTTATAGAAACCGCATATCTCATTTTTTATTATCCACCCTTTAATTCTTTTATTAGCTGTATCAATGTATTTCATGTGGACCAATCCATTATGAATTGTAGGATATGTCAGGTAGCGGCCACAATAGACAACCAAATATCATACAACCATACAAACATACTAATTTACATATTTGGCTTTTATATGATAAGATCAAAATTAATCTATATTAACTATTTTTCAAAATTTCTAAGCAGACTATTATTACTGCTAGAAATTCTGAAAAAAGTATATCTATAATATTAGGTAAGGTAAAAAGTGTTAGTTAGCCCATTAACTGTGAATGATCTTACAGTTTTATGGCTAACTCAATAAAATTTCCGTTTTATTGTGATTGATGGCAACTCAGTCCTATCTGTGTGTCAGGGTTTTATCTTGCAATTGATAATTTACAATGAACAATGTCTTTTATCTTGCAATAGATAACTATTACTCTTCACCACCTGGCGCAGTGAATGGGTTAATGTGTTAGCGTTTTAGTATTAAATATTAAAAGAAAGACCTAAAAATAACCAACAATAAACATTTGTAGTTCTTGTTTTTTTTAATTTTTATTTCAATATGATTTTGATAAATTTATGTGCAAAAAGATAATGTCTTTTTCATTCTCTAAGTCTTGGAATATTTTCAGAGAATTATTAATCCATTAGAAACTTTTTTATTTGAAGCTGTTTGTTCTGTATTTCGATTGAAAGAATTCAATATACCACAAGACGAATGACTAAACAAAGAGAGTTGTAATTGTTGTGTTTTATGTCAGCAATTTTTGTGTCATGAATTTTGACTGTGGCATGGGCTACAAATTATTGAAGATTTGAAAATGAAGGTTTGACTTGGAGATTTGTTTTCTTTTGCATTCGGATTTTGGGATTAAATGCTGTGTTCATCATTCTTTGAAAAGAAAAATTGATTATTTCAAGATAAGTGTTCTAAGAAAAAGAAATTATAAATTTACAATTTGTAATCTTAATTCTATTTTTATTTTTATAAGAACATGAAAACTTTTGTCTGTATTTTTATTGACATTTAAAATTTACCATGTAACTTGTTATAAGCATTTGTTTTTATTTTAATACTCATGATGCTGGCCAGTACTTAGAGACAAATAATGAAATTGCGCAAGATTGTTGTGTCTACTATGACACATCATTTTTTGTTATCAAAATCTAACAGGTGCTGCCCTAAATTATTCTTATATGTAAGAATCAGCACATATATGTGCCTAAAGTTTTCTTGGTATTACACTGAATTACTATTTTGTGTCTAAATGTGAACAGCCCAAGTTTGCTGATTTCTTTAAGGGATGTAAATATTGATAAGTTTGTAATTCACATCTTGTGTAGGGTCGCCATATCTGAACATTAAAAAATGAGGACATTCCCAGTCATCATGATAGTGTCAACCCATGTAAATAATATAGCGAGAGTGGCTAGATTATAGCTGGAAATTGCTGAAATGCACGGCTAGGAAGATAAATACTACAGTGTAAAAAAAGCCATGAGAAAAAATAGTATCTTTCAACATTTCATTTATGGCTGTTATTGAAATATGAACAAATTAATGTGCATGACTGAAGAACAAGAAAAAGCAGTACATAGCACTACACCCCCCCACTCTTTTTTTCCATATAGAAAATGATGGAAGCTGAAATTCCTGGCTTTTGAAGAATTTTAGAAATTCCTTCCAGATGAAGATTTGAGACCTAATGGAGGTCATGTCCAGTGAAAATAAGGACGTATGGCCATTGTAATCTTATGAGAACAGAGTCAAAAGTTATTATAGAAAAAATATCAGGCTACTAACAAGATATGAAGCATAACCCTAAGATACAACTCAGAATAATTAATCACTGCTATCCACAACATACCGGTTTAAACACTGTTGCTGGGTTTGAAATGTGTTCTGACATTTATATGTATCTATGTATCTATTTATATATCAGCCCTAACCGTTCATAGTAGAAACTTGAAAGTTTTCATACACACTCAGTGATTAGGGAAAACATTTGTTTTTTAAAAATTTCGTTTTTAGTGTGGGGTTCAGTATGCAATGTAAGTTTATGCTAAATTGGTCACTAGTTTGTGCCCGCTGGTTTTTTGAAATTTCAGACCTTTTTTAGTGATCACAGCCCAACAAAAGACGAGAGAAGTAACTTATTCATTGATCACCCCTTTTTCCAACTTTTTAATTGATCACCCCCAACACAGCATGCTGCGAAAAAACATTGTGCCCGTGACGGTTTCTATTGAGTGACTATCCAGAACTGTTTTATTGCAACACTCATGTTATTAATGTTAAGCTTATTCTTTATTTTTGACATAGATGCATATATGAGGCATATATAGGTGGCGGTCGTTCATAATTTCCCTTAGAATGCTAATTATGAGTTTTGTTTTTAATAGGCTTGTAATTTAAATCTGATTGGTAATGTTTTTTGGGGTTTTTTTCTGAAAGAAATTCAACGTTTACTGAATGCAGAGAATTTAGAGAATGCAACAATCAATGGCCGCCCAAATAAATGAACATTGATTATCAAAGATGAAAAGTGATTTTTAAACGAAAGCTAAATGTCAAACCGTGCCAAACTTTCAGGCTGTGTCATGTGGTGCAATTTTGTTCTTTCTTTTCCAGAGGGTCGTCGTTTTGGATGACATTGTCAGAATAAAAGCCAAACTGGAGGAAAATGAAAGTACGACAGTGCTGCTTGAATGTTTAAATACTCTTCATCAAAAGATCCCTTCCAGAAAAGTTTTGGTTGAAACAAAAATTGGTATGTATACATTTTTGTCAAACTCCAGGACAAAGTCAGGAGTTGACTTTGTTTTCTTACCGTAACAAGAACAACAAGAACATTCCTCACCAAAATTAGTGGTATAAACTGATATGTAAAATCCCCATTCCCCTACCGTGATTTGAACTCACGACCAAGTGATCAGTAGCCGGCTGTCTTACTGACTGAGCTAAATTGACAAGTCTTAGATATTAATGAATAAGAACAAGAACAATCCTCACCAAAATTAGGGGTGTAAACTGATATATAAAATCCCCATTCCCCTACCGTAATTTGAACTCACAACCAAGTGATCAGTATCCAGGTGTCTTACTGACTGAGCTAAATTGACAAGTCTTAGATATTAACAAATAAGAATAAGAACAATCCTCACCAAAATTGGTCCTGCTGGCTGGCTGGCTATGTATGTATCATGCATACAGGCTGCACCAATGGAGCTAGACGGCTGAAAACTTAAACATTTACTCCTTATTATGCCTAGAAAAAAACGTTTGTTTATGCTTTTTTTAAATTCAGCCTCTAAATAGGTTTTTAGTGCAAGGTTCTATTTGCAATGTAAGTTTATCCTAAATTGATCCCTCAGTTTTTGTCATGCTTGTTTTTTTTGAAAACTCAGATTTCTTTAGTGATCACTGCCCAACTAAAGTGAGAGAACTAACTTATTCATTGATCACCCCTTTTTCCAATTTTTTTAATTGATCACCCCTAACATGGCATGCTGTCAAAAGACGCTGGTCACAAGATGGTTTCTATTGATTGACTAAACAGACCTGTTTTATGATTGTTTTCAGGTACCACGGGTAAGGTTTAGGCTATGAAAGGCTTGGGTTATTCATTGAAAGTTGTCAGTTTTGTTTGCTAAGATACTTGGGAGTTTTTTTTTAGTTCATACCTTTTGTAATGTCTTTTATAATAAAGAGGATGAGAACTGAAAGTGTTTTCCTAGTTCCATATTATCCTAATCCTTTAGCTGTTTTGAACTTTCTGTCTGAATTTCTGAGATGAGGAATTATCATTATTATACACTAATGTACTCGGACTAGTGTCCACATCTTGGTTGTTATCGTCACAATGTTTCAGCTAGTGTACCCTCCTGCCTTCTTCAGGTGCGTATCGTACTTGGTAACATTCTGGGACTGAACCCTTTATTCAATCCACGACTGTTCTTATTCCAATGTCTATGCAGGGGGATATTTTGTATTAGTTAATTCTTGTGTTATTTCATCCTTTTTATTAATTCGTCCTTGTGATACCACTTCTGCTTGTTCCACTGGATACCACTGCTGGACCCAAAGATTGAACTCAGGATCACCAGGTAAACTGTATTGCTTAACCAACACTTATATTCACCGGTCTATGTCTTATAGGACAATCCGGTGGTGTAAATTTGGGAATGTTGTGACTATAACAAACAAGATGAGGATAAGAGTTCAGTGTATAATAATGTTTTGAACTTCCTGGAATAAATGTCTAAATTGAAGACACCAAGACACCAAATAGTTTCCCCATTCATAAACAAGAATCTCTCGGTCTTAATTTGGCCACATTTTGCTTGGTGGTTTGTGATTTATCATGGATTGCAATAAAGACAGATTTTGGACATCATTTACTTAAGCCATGTTTTCAAAAGCATCCAGAATCCAGACTAGGAGAAGTGTAGTTCAGTGTCCCACATTATTGTGCATGTCCCTAATTTTTTGCGCATGCTTTTCTGTTCCTTTTAGGGATCACGCATGCGTGAAATTAACACGTACATTTTGCCTTTGTTTTCAGGGTCACGCACGTGTGTAATTCGTTTTGTTTATTAAAAATCAAAATTTGTTTTCTTTTATTCAGTAGAGCCCTTTCATAAATTTAAATTAAAAATCTTTGAAGTTCAGAAGTGGCCACAATAAAGATGAGTAAAAATTGTAATAATCGGCCCCTTTCGTAAATTTAAACAAAAAACATTAACATTAAAAACCTTTAAATTCAGAAATAACCTCAACTAAGGTGAGTAAACATTGTATTATTAAAATCTTTCTTGCGTCACAGTATTTGGAAGTTTCCATCTCTAGATTCTAGATCTTTTTAGATATTTAATTTGGGACGCTAAACTTCCTTAGATACTAGATATTTCTGGATGTTCTTGAAAATGATGTTCCAGATTTTTACTGTCAACTTGCTTTCTATTCACCAATTATTGATGCTCATTATGGTGGAGGGGTTGACTATATAAGCCGCACTTTGCTAAAAGGTGACACGGAACTCTATCAGTGTACTTAATGCACTGCTATACTCAGCAACAAAAAAATAACAAAAATGAAGATGGGCTGGCCACATAGCAAGAAGAACGGATAACAGATGGTACAAATATCAAATCCAGTAGGAGAAGACCAGACATAAGATGGAGAGATGAGATTGAAAGAAAGAAAGATGGACAGATGAGATTAAAAGGTGGGATGAGAAAGAAATGGCAATGGTTAGCACAGTCACGGTCGATATGGAAGGAGTTGGGAATGGACTTTGTCCATCAATTGACATGATTTCTGCTGCTGCTGCTGATGATGATGATGATACTCAGCAATTGCCTCAATTCTTTATGTGAAGAAGGCAGAAAATATGAGTATAATTTAAAACTTTAGGCATTATTAGATTTATTTTAAAAATGACTCTGTGTGTATACATTTGGCAAAACTTATTGATTTTGTTTTATTTCACAAGCCAAGTATATTCTACAGAGATTTGCATTGCTTAATGCTGTTCCAATAATAGTTTGTTTCTAATATATTTTTCCAAGGCAGAATCACCTTATCTCCCTTCTTTTTTTTCCTCTCGTTATTATTGTGAAAGAAAAGCTGAAGCTTTTCGAACTGAAACTAAGTAGCTTATTGGCAAGGGAAGTGGGAGCTCACCATTCTCTCAGAAGTGGATATCATTTCCTGCTTCTGGATTCTTGCTCCCTGAGACTTTCGGTAGGGATTTAGCAGATTAGGAACATTTCTTAAGAGTGTTCAAGGTTGTGACATGAGACTTGGCTGATAAAACATTAAAAAGCAATAAATTTCTCTGCGTATTTTGGAGATGTTTTTTCTTACTTTCTCATCTGTTTATTCTACACAGGGTTTTTTTTAAATTGCGAATGCAACTTTATTTTGAGGTTTATTGCTTTATTTGACTGACGATTTTGATTGCAACTTTAGATCTTTGACCTTTTTTTCTGGCAAAAGGTTCCCTCAACCTTGACCTTTGATATAAAATATTCACATAATGTTTGTTTTGTTTAATGAATAGTCTTCTTTGATCTTTGATTCTGTAGCCTTTTTTCTCATTGTTGCCTTTTCCTGTGGAAATATTGGAAACCGTCAACATCGACATAGGTTTCTTCAGTTTTTAAGTTGGGCTGGCTATCTATCATGCGCAGTGTTGCCAACTCAAAAAGGTTTGACTGCGAAAAAGCATTAAAAAAGAGCTAAATTTGTTTAAATTGCCAAAGATGGCCGAAAACCACCAAAAAGATGTTAAAAATGGTCAAAAATAGCCAGAAAATGGCCAAAAATGGCCAAAATGTTTTAGGAGGAAACACGTCAATTTAGTGCTTTTTGCACTGCCAAAACAAGAAACGCGCTAAATCAGCAACACTGATCAGTCTGCTGCCAAAAGACGTTGGTCATGTGACAGTTTCTATTGAGTGACTAACCAGACCTTGCTATTCTATATATCAAGTTGTAACAACAATTTCATTCCTTTTTCTTTTTCTGATAGTTGCAACAATTTTGCTGTAACAGTCAGGGAACTTAGTGAACAATTCAATGTTAACCATATGACTGTTCATTGCAATTTGAAGACAGAGTTGCTACTGGGGATAAGAAATGGATCCTTTTTCACAATGTTAAGCACCATCGTCAGTGGCTTAGTCAGATTTATAGACTTGTGGCCCAGCCAAAAGGCAACCTTTATCCAAAGAAGATCTCGTTCAGCGTTTGGTCTGATATGCAAGGAATCATCCATTATGATAAGCAAACAGTCACAGATGAAGTTGAAAACAGCTTTGAACAGAAAAGGTTCATTCTTCATCACGATAATGCACATACTCATACAGCTTAAATGACCAAAGATCTCATAGAGGCATTCGACTGGGAAAGAATGATTCAACCTCTATACTCTCCTTATCTTGCTCCAACTGATTAGCATTTGTTTAGGAGTTTGCAAAACCATTTTGATGGACAAAAAATTCCAAGAGAAAATCAGTCTCTTATTTCAGGTCAAAATTGAAGGAATTTTACAAATCTAGTATACAAAAAGTTGGAATAAGATTATTGAAAGCAAAGGAGAATATATCAATGATTTTGTGTTTCCAAATAAATTGAAACATTTGACAAAATCTTTCGTTACAACCTAATAGAATGTTTTGAACAAAAAAAACAAATCATGTATAAACAGTTTCAATTGATCTTTTTGTTTTCATGTCAACATAGTTGAACAGATATATGCAAATAGTGATGGCTTTTGTTACAAGTTTAATCTATTGATCAATAATGTCATGTAAATGTGCCATGAACTTGTTGGTTGAATAAAAATGAGGACGATCCTCTCTCTCTCTCACTCAAATACGCTAAGCACACACACATGCACAAAACACACACTCGCACATACATATACTTACATACACACTTGAATGCACACACAGACATACATACTTGCACGCATGCACCAGCCACTTTACAACACATGGATATTAATGACCAAAGGAAGCCATACATCAAATGACCAGATAAGTTTGATCCATAAGGCACAACAATGTACACTCACACCCAAACTCTGGCAGACAACACTGGTTAGGCCTAGTCTAAACTAAAGCTATAAACAACACTTCTCATCCTACACCACACACTCTCATGCACACTCACCCTCACACACTGACACTCCCACTCACACACACATGCACAAACACTAACCAAAGGCCCTAACTGTATAATCAACAACAATAAATATGCACAGCTCAAAATGAATTTCTTCTCTCACTTCCAAAAGATGCACAGAAGGAGACAGAAATTGAAACTAGTCCACAAAATGCAAAAGAATAAATGAAAGAATAAAAAAAATAATGAACTCTTTCATAAATATACTCCTGGTTTTTCTTAAATTTATTTGTACATCTATATATATATATATATATATATATATTAGCAAGAAGAGATGACAACAGATGGAGCAAAACACTAACAGATTGGTACCCATGGGACAGTAAACGCAGTAGGAAAAGACCAGGGATGAGATAGAAAGGTTTGTCGCAGTCATCATGGAAGGAGATGGGAGAGGCCTTTGTCCAGCAGTGAACTTATAATGGCTGATGATGACAATGATATAAACTAACACCCCCTCCCCCCCAAAAAAAAACATCCAAGGACATATAACTTACAGTATTGTTAGACAATTTATAATTTACTAGTAGTCTATGTTCAATCAAATTTTGTAGTGAAGTTGTAATCATGGTAACCTGACTTTTTAATTGGGTCATTAAATGCAAACAAGTATATTCTATATTAAGTAAGTATTCTCGAGTTATGCCCCTTAGGCTGAAGAGCGTTTATAGACTTCCGGTAAGGCACCATTGTTTATGTTCTGAGGGGAGAGACACCATGTTGATTTATGAGATGAGATACAAAGCACTTGCTGTCCAGTGCCATTGATGTAAATAAGGATGAATAAATCAGTCTGTGAGTACATCTTTTGTTGCCTTTTAAATCTGTTAGTATCTGTCATCATAATCTTTACATTCTACATTATAATGTATATCATTATACAAATTATATCCTGTGAAGGAAATATTGAGTATATATTGTATTACAACATGACTAAAATGTAGTACAGGCATCCCCCGTCATAACGTGGGCATTGGGGTCCAAGAAAGTCAACCGTGTTATTACCTAGCTGCAATAAATCTAGCTATTTTGGAACTAGATCTAGCTATTTTTGAGCTAGATTAATACTTTTGGGTTCACCATCCATACGCATTATAATGCAAACCACACTATAATGAACAGCATTATAATGAGGGAGGGCTGTTTAATAAAACAAGCCACTATTTTTCGAACAACCTAATAATTTTGAAGATTATATGATATGTAGTTTTTAGATCCCGAAATAGTAAATAATGAGACATGTTTATCTATAGAATATGTCTATAGGCCAGCATATGCTCTATCTTAGCTACACCCTTTGGCATATAAAAAAAGTTGTGGTAAGTTCAGTATATTATAAGACATATGTAGTTATAACAACATTCAATATCTCTCCTTGAATTGTTTTCGAGCATACGATAGAGTGAAAAAATGTTTGGACACTTGAAAAATAACTCATATACTTCCATACCATAAATTTGCCTGCAATTTATACAGGCAACAAATGTGAAATTTACATTGGCAAAAAATGTGAAATTTACACAGGTAACAAATGTGAAATTTACATTGGCAAAAAATGTGGAATTTACACAGGCAACAAATGTGAAATTTGAGAGCATGAAGGAAAAATATGCACAGCTGTATAAAACGAAAACAAAAGTAAAAGTAAAAAATAAAGTATTTGGAATCAGGTCTGGTTAGTCACTCAATAGAAACTGTCATATGATCAATGTCTTTTGGCAGCATGCCGCATTGGGGGTGATCAATTAAAAAGTTGGAAAATCAATGAATAAGTTACTTCTCTCACATTTTTGTTGGGCAGTGATCATTAAAATTCTGAATTTTCAAAAAACAAACAAATACAAACTAAGGGATCAATTTAGCATAAACTTACCTTGCAAACTGAACCCCCCTCTAAAAAAGTATTATGGGGAGGAAATTTGAAAAAAAACAAAAGTTTTCTAGACATAATAAGGAGTAAATGTTGAAATCTTCAGCCCTCTAGCTCCATTGGTATGGCCTGCATTCGTGATACATATATACATAGCCAGCCAGCCGGACCAACTCAAACACTGAAGAAAGCTATGTTGACAGTTTTGGTTGATTTTTCAGCATTCTTATTGAATCTTGGCCTTTTCTTAGCAAATAACCTTCAAGTTCTCAAAATTTCAGGGATCTCTCATTCGTTCACTTCTTGTCGCTCACAGCCAGACCAGTAAGCTTTGGCTTGCGTTATTGAGCGTAGTGTAGAGATTGATCTCCTCCTTAGGAAGAGTTAATAGTATCGACATGGGAGGCTCTCTACATGATCCACAGCTGCTTACAGTTCCTGGTATTTCCAGATGCTCACCCATCTAGGTACTGACCAGGCATGATGTTGCTTAACTTCATTGATCATATGAGAACCGGTGAGTCCAACATGATTTGGCTGTAACATGCTTCAGATCATTTACCTTGACGGAAGTTCTAACTTGTCTTTATCTCAAACTGCTGTCTCAAAGACAATAGGTGCTCCTCCAATATAAACCTCAGTACATAGCTGCATTCATGGTATTTATCCATCTCCTCATGAGGGTGGAATGTGACACAAGGTCCAGTTTAAAGTGGCTCACATGCATACATGTGGGAAAGAACAAAAATTACCCAGTCCCTATAAACAGAGTCATGAAGGTGTCAGGGCAATGCACGACCCTTCCCTTTTAGTGCAATGGGGAGATGCTACCCCGGGGAAACTTTACATTTTGAGCCCACAGGACTAATCCTAGGCTATACCATTTGAAGAAAAACACCCATTACTATTAAATCTCCACTTCGGCTTTACTGTGGGACGGGTGTTTTTGGCACAACTACCGTTTTTTCACACATGAGGAGCTGAGTTGTGGCCAAAATGTTCAATTCTAGTTTTATCTGAACAAATAACATTCTTTTTTCAAGTGATCATGTGTGAACTTCAGTCTGGCCTCCCTGTGTCTCATCATTAAATGAGTTTTTCATGATGTAAGGAACTTTAAGCCATTCAAATGCTGTTTATCACTAATAAAAAAACAACATTCTACATCTTTCTTTGAATTGTTTACCTGCATACAGTAGAGCAACAAAAATGTTTGAACACTTGGAAAATAACTTACATAGTATTTCCAATGCGTTACATTTTCCTGCAATTTACACAGGCAACAAATGTTACATGCGTTACATTTTCCTGCAATTTACACAGGCAACAAATGTAAAATTTGAGAATAGGAAGGAAAAATAGGCACAGTAAAAGTAAAAAGTAAGTATTTGGTAACTAATGTTCAAATTGCTTTTTAAATCTTCTGGGAGCTTTTTGCAGGTTGTTATGTGTATTTTTTGATTTTCCCTTGCATTTTATTCATTCAAACATCTGGAATAGAGCACCACCACCAAGATTTCTTCCCCTTCTGTAGAATTGACCCAATGATATTCAAATTGTATGCAATGTTGCTGTAGCTCAAATTGTAAGAATATTGCTTAATTTCATTCTTTTGTTTTGAGCTCCTTAACTTTAGCGATAATGACCACATTGTCAAGAATTCATGTAGAAAATGATTACTTTATTTCAATCATTTCCATGGGAAATTTCCACTGGAACATTCTAGAAGGTTCTATGTTGTATATGAAGTTTTTATATTTATTTTCATATAATCCTTTTAGAAACTGTTTTTTAAAAAGTGTTCAAATAGTTTTTCTACTAGAAATTTCATTTTTCATGTGAGAAAGTATTTATTTTCATATAACCATTTTACAAGAGGGTTACAAGAATATCCAAATACTTTTTTCTATTTGAATTTTGCTTGGATTTCATTGGAATGAGTGTATGTTCATGGGAAGCACCACTTTGAGGAGGGTCCCAAATTTCTTTGACTTCTGTAGAATTGACCCAATGCTATTCAAATGTTATGCAATGTTCCTGTAGCTCAACTTGTAAGAATATTGCTTGATTTCATTCTTTTGTTTTGAGTCCCTTAATGACCACATTGTCAAGAATTCATGCAGAAAATGATTACTTTATTTCAATCATACCCATGGGAAATTTCCACTGGAACATTCTAGAAGTTTCAAAATCTTTTTGTTGTATTCATTTTTATATAATCATTTTACAGAGAGTTTGTAAGAGTGTTCAAAATACAGGCCTCCCCCAATGTAACATGGTTTGTTATAGCACGTTTCACGATATAAGGCAACTAGTTGGTTGACCCCAAAATGTTTTCCTATATTGCCCACTTGTCTAGAAAACTGTGAATAAAAATAGAATTTACCTTTGAAACTGTAAGGCCGATGTTATGGGCTGAGCACTATTTTACCACACTGTGAGCCCATTTCATAACTGAGGTGACTCAACTCCCATCCCACCCCCACTAAGAAACTAAACTATAAACTAACTATAAAATGAAATGAACCAGACAAAAACATTTCAGTAGTCAATGAATGAAACTTTTAAAAAATTAATTTGAGCTTTTCCCCTCAGGAGCTCAGATCCAGGGTATCTGAAGGCGCAATAGCTTATGGGTTGAAAGGGTCAAGTCATTGATGTAAATATGTAAATATTTTGATTTTAAATACCGAAATTTGGTATACTTTGTAATATGGTGGAATTATTTATATTAATAAAAAACAAACATTAAAGAATGCCTTTGTTTATTTGTTCAAATCTCACTTAGTTTTAATACAATAGACAATGTTTGCCATTTTTCATCTATCGACTGCCCTTGAATATCGCCCATACCCACCCTGCAGTTATTGCAGCTTGGTTATAATGCGGTTGTCTTTCTTGGACCCCAACACCTGTGTTATAACAGGGGAGGCCTGTATTCACTAAAGCTTTTATTTTCCACATATTCTCAAATTTTACATCAAAATAGATTATGTGAGTTAATTTCAGGTAATATGCTGTGGAAGTATATTATGCTGTGGAGGTATATGACATATTTTTTCACTCTACTATATTTAACAAAAGGACTGCTAAATTTGAACACTATAAAATAGAGAAGTACAATTCCCAAATTAAGTGAAAATTGTCATTTCTTTAAGTGTTGTATTTTGGGATGAATATTGAACGAAGAATACATATGAGACTTGAAACATTTTCTAAGTTTCAAAGTTATACAGGCGTCTCTCAATATAGCACAGTTCATAGCATATCACGATTATAAGGTGGGTGGGTCATTAGCCCCAACATTTTTTTCTATATTATAGCCCACTCGTCCAGAAAACCACAAATAAAAACAGAATTTCATCAAAAGACTTAATATGACCAAAATATTAAATTTCTTCAATTTGCAATCAATTAACATAATTACAAGCTGAATTTTGGCACTTATAATCGACTTTTGATTACATTGAGCAACTTTTTTTACTTTTTATTTCCAAGGTAATAAGTATTATTTTCTGATTGATTATGTCTAAAAAGTATGGAAAATGTCAAATATTCACTTCAAACTTTGCTCTTGAGACCAGGACATTTGAAATGTACTTATTTTCAATTGGACAACAGGCAAATTTGCACATTTTTAATCACATCAAGTAAGAAAAACAATTACATCTGAATATCACTATTCACAAAAGCAAAGTTTGAAGGCAATAATTAGAAAATAACACTCACTAGCCAGGAACAAAAATCCTGTTGCACAGTGTTATCCACAGTTCAGTCATATCGCAGTTGTCTTTGGACCCCAACATCCGCATTATAAAGGAGACTATAGTAGTTATTAACAGTAGCAGTAAGATCAACTAAAGGTGTGACATTAACCTGTTCACTGCCACAGACAAGATAATTCATCTTAGTAAGTCATCAGTCCAGATTCACGGATGAAAGAACTGTTCTTACGATAGTGTCATTCTTCTTTTTTCTTACATACATTTATGAATATATTACTTTTAATAGATATTCTGTTGTACATTTTAGTTGATTTGTATGAAAATAAAAACCATTTTAAACATGTGATGAAGACTTTCTATTTTCATCAATTTGTACAAGAAAAACCCAACACAGAAATTGCAATATTAAAAAATATACTTGGCAGCGAACAACTTGAGGACATTCTGAATATTATGGTAATTATAGACTTCGAACTGACATATGAATATTTGCTGCAAAAGATTTTTTGAAAGAAACCAGAAGACCAAGCATGATTCCAACACTTTATTACTTATTGTTATTTATGCAATTCAGACATATCATAGATGAAAGAATTTTTCTCTTTGCATTTGTGCTTTATTTTACCTAGAAAATAAGAGAAGTATTAAAACCTTACAAGTTTTGGTAACAATTTCTATATTTAGAATTATAAAAAAATCTAAATTAATATTTAATATGGCTCGAAAAGCCTTATGCCCACCCAGAACAGTTCATTGAACATTCATGTAATATTTGCACAAACATTGAGTGAGGAAAAGTACTGTTTGTTTGCAAACGTTCAGCAAACAGTTGCAAACAGCCAAATGTCATACAAACAGTAGCAGACAGTGGGTAAACAGTTGCTTAAAGCTTGTGTCCAAATGTTTATTGAATGTTTGTACATAAACAAAGCATGTACAGTTTAGCCACCATCTCAAATCATAATGTAAACAACCCAAACATTATACAAAGGTTATTTACACATTATACAAATGGTTACAAACAGTAGATGAATATTTGGCTGATGATTGCAAATGGTTTGTTCTGGGTGTGTGTTAACTAATAGTATTTAGAAAATCAATAAAATATTCTCTTATATATTTCAGAAAGAATTGTTTATTTTCATTAGTTTTTACCTTTCATTATTTTATTTCATATTTGTAATTGATATTTACTAAGCTTAGCTTAGTATAACATTCTGGGAATTGGGAGCAGGAAGAGTGTGTTGCTTTTCAAGATGGAAGATGTATTGTTTTTCAATATGGAGGTCCTGCCTAACTTGAAAAATCAGTACTTGGAATCGTAGCCTTATCTACACTCAAACACTAACCACTGGTATTGGTGGATTCCATATGTTATTATTATTTTAGTAGTTGTATTATATCATTGATTATCATTCCAAATTAAGTTATTTTAGGGATTATACTTTAATAAACATTAACAAACTTTGCTTAAAGTATTAACTGAGTGTTATAAAATTAGTGGAGCCACTGTAACTACAGCATATGCTGGTATATAAGACTATGCAAATATTACACTGCATCCAATGTGCTGGTATTATGACTAGGATCCATCTACTAAAGCTTGATATGGACACTTTCGGTGCTTGGATGAATTGCAATGAGCAGTAGTCCCCCAAACTGGTAAACCAGTCATCTTATAGTCCAGTATATACGGTACATTAATAACATCAGTTCATCGGTTAATGTGGACTAACAATAAACAGTCTCTGCTCCGTATTTATTTCCTGCTGAGATAGTGAATATATACCATACTGTTGTGGTCTTTATTTCCCTTTTATGACCGTTAATGCTAAACCATCAACTTCATTCGGAAACTATAAATCCATTTTAGATTTTCATGTCTGACTTTCCTCTTCAAGTTGTCCAAATCAGTGAACAGGTGATAAAAAACACTCGAGTGAGATTTCTTATCAGCCATCATTTTATACCTTGTTTGAGAACAATTTAAATGCTGCTAAGGACTTGAAATGTGTTCGACTGACTTTCGTCTTTGTTATTGCTTTTTTTTTGGCTTTGTATTTGGTTTATCTTTTCTTGCTCATAAAAAAAAGTTTTATGAAGATTGGCAATGAAAATCAATATGTTAACAAAATTCAGTACTTTTTTGTTTGTTAATACTTGAAGTATTTTCTTTGTAATAACAACTTTCATCTTCTGCCTGTTTTTGTGCTTTTCTAGTGTGTTAATAAAAGGTGTGTAAGTAAAAAGATTTGCTACTGGCTAAACAAACATGGCTGACATTAGGTTTTCAAAGAAAAAGATGATGCACTAGTGGTTAACTGAAGGATTAAAATAGATTTTTGTGGGCTGATATTAAATGATGGAGGGAGATTATTTTGAAGAAAAATATCAACACTGTTGTTTGTTTTCTGAAATATTTACATATCTGTGCAACTATCTTCTGTCAGGGCAAAGGTGAGTGGCAATGCCATTCAGAGTACAGTCATATGTCAACTTATACCCAACCAACTAACGTCCAATTGCAGATACATCACTATAAGAGTTTAAGCTCTATACTGGACTATAAGATGAATGGTTTACCAGTTTGGGGGACTACTGCTCATTGCAATTCATCCAAGCACCGAAAGTGTCCATATTGAGTTTCAGTAGATGAATCCTAGTCATAATACCAGCACATTGGATGCAGTGTAATATTTGCATAGTCTTATATACCAGCATATGCAGTAATAACAGTGGCTTCAGTAATTTTATAACACATTAATTGCAAATGATGGAAATACCCATCAGTCACACATATACAGGTATACCTTGATTAGAGTGGTTAATTTGTTCCAGAATTTTCCGTAATGTTCAACACTGCACTGTTCAAGGTCTTATTATAATTTAATGTGGGCTTTTTTTGGTTTATACTTAGTTACATTAATTTGTACTGCAAACTACATCAAAATATGCACTAATCAAAACCGTAACTATTCAACTCAATGCTAATGACAAAAATGTCCATCATGATGTTGTTAGCTTGCCAAAGAGAATGCAATGTATACATCATGTTTGTTTCAAGTTCTCCAGACAGGGAATACGGGAAGGAGAAGGTAAAAGAGCAGACACCTTGCTGGGTTGAGTTAATGACTTAGTGAAAGCAAGGTAATGGATGACATATGTTCCTTTCTCTTCAGAAAGTGAAAAGCAAAGACATATGTACAATATAAAGGACTAGGTAAATATGTATGTGCCGTGGTATGTTGTGCAGTGTGTATATTTCGCTTCACCCTATAATGGTCAACATGCCCCAAATCGAGTTGCTTCCATACTACCAGAATGTAACCAAGATGCAAGATGATATCTCCATCTTCCTTTTTCTCTTTCTAATCTTCATATGTTTCTCTCAGGGCAAATGTGAGTGGCACTCCCGATCAGTGTGTGACATTTTCTAATCTTTATATACAGTATCAACCATAAATAGATACACCACAACCACTATGTTGTAGAAAGTTAATTTTCTTCTAAACCAAATATAGCACGATTTTATTATTTCTAGTGGAACATTACACAATAACAACAGATATGATCAGGTATTATTTGTGACCAAACTCTACAGCATTGAAACTCTGTTGCCAAAAATATGAATATGTTGCCGTCCAAAGATGAGTACAACACTGCGAAAAATTATTTTTGGCAACAGAGTTTCAATGGCTGGAGAGTTTGGTCATAAATAATACCTGATAATATCTGTTTTGATTGTGTAATGTTCCACTAGAAATATTAAAATCTGGCTATGTTTGGTTTAGAAGACAATTAACTTCTATAACATAGTGGTAGGGGTGTAAGTATTTATGGGCGATACTGTATGTAACAAAACAATATGTGTGTCAATGTGAAATATCTCTGAGATATACACCCATGGCTTGCATTGTGTATGCTGGTCATTTTTTGGCAAAGTGTACAGCCTGTCAACCTCCCTTAAGTCTGTGAAGGTGGGGGACAATTCAAAACCTCAGAGATATTTCACATTGACACACATATTGTTTTGTTACATACAGTATCGCCTATAAATAAGTACACCCCTACCACTCTTTTGAACTATTGAATAAAAACACATTTTTGGCTTTTTTATACCGTTTTAAAAATTAAGGCACTAAGCACTATAATAGGTTAGTTTTGAAAGGATTAAACGATAGGTAGGTGTAAAACCACTATTGTCATTACAACTACTGTAAAATCACAACCCTTCTTGCTGGGGTAAGTGTGTATTTCTCAGTGCAGGGTGTTAGCCAGGAAATTGATTTCCCCACTATTTTTATAGGATTGGGAAGTTTTCCGAGGTTCGCATTTTTGTGTTTTATAAAAAGTCAGAAATGGCCAAAAAGATCAAAACAGAGCTCAGCTTAATTTGGAATTAGCTGTTAACAGCTAGTGAGAACGGTGATTAACACCCGGCAGTGGCAGGTGTTTGGGGCCAAGTGAAAAACCAGGATTTCAAAGCAGGCCACCTTTTTTCTCAGATAGGTGCAAAACAGTCTTCCTTCCTACCCACTATCTTCGTTTCGTCTCATTTGACCTTTTGCCAGACTAAGCTATGCTTATCTAGAAAATCAGAAACATCAACCGCAATTTTTTACCATCTTGGAGGTTGAACAACTGAGCCTCTCATTAACTGAAAGGGAAGAACCTTTTTCTTCTTTACTGATAGAATTTATTACAAAAAAAAAGAATCAAGATTTATTGTTCTTTTCAGATCCTAACAAGTTGAAAGGAAGAGGACAATAAGTGCTTGTATGTATGAGTATATTACTAAGTTCCTACAAATGTTGCTGTGAAAACTGCTGCAGTGCCTCCAACTAAGCTTTCATCAGATAATGACCTTGGGGTCAGGCATAGTTTCAGGGCTTAGACATAATTAATAATTTCCTTATAATCTAGAGTGTCCCAGCAATACCAGTGATTGGTTCTAAGTCTCAGTAACCTCCCAAATCTGAATCTCTGGAATATTTTAAAATCTACATTACCCATAATGAGACTTGTGATGAGGTATACAATTATCTATAAAATCTTTGGCCGTGGTTCAATCCACCATCAAGTCATACCAAAAACTTTAAAAATGGTATTAATGATGTAACGAAATGCACTCTGTGTTTGTGTGTATGTGACAAAAAAGCCCATATCGTATTACCAGGGCTAGGAATTTGTGTTAAACTGCATACGTGACAAACTGGACAGATCGTATTACCGGTAGCCATTAAAAGTGGCCCTGATTTGAAAATAGGATGGAATTGAGATCTGAAGCTGTTGTAGGTTGCACAAAGAGGCCCCCTGCCCATCAGGGGTTAAGGAGGAGAGAGCCGATTAGAAGCAGTTTTAGATTTGAATGCAGCAGGTCAGAGGCGAAGTAGTTGGCTGTTTTACCCAGATGGGTGGAAGAAGGAGGAACAACCCTTGATTTTCTTAGTAGTAACTCAGAAAAGTGACCAACTCATTTAGAAAACTAAATGTAACAGAATTCCGTACCTCAAAGTAATCTGTGAACTGGCCCAGAAGAGACTCTTATATCGACGGAAATAAAACCACAGTTTTCCAATTGAAGAACCTGAATTTTGTCGTCTTTTCTCTACACCCACGTGGGAGAGCCTTTTCTCCAAAATTAATTTCCCTCCACAGAAAGTTCAGCTCCCGTCAACAGACATGGAAAGAGACATCATCATCACCACCACCACCACCACCATCATCATCATCATCATCATCATCATCATCATCATCATCATCATCTCTTTCTCTCTCAGCGTGAAGAAGAAGTACAACCAGTGTTATACTACAATGATCTGCAAGACCAGCTTGCTAACCATTGCTCCACGGTGAGGCATACCACCAAGTCTGACAGGTCTTGAGCAGACAGCTTTTAAGGGAAAGATTTTGGGATCTAGTTTTTTGGGGTTTTTTTTCAAACTGGCGTCTTTTGCATTTATACAGTGCAAATCAAGGTTTGATATTCCAGATTAACTTGTGGGCTTTTAACCCAAACTTCTCATGATAACTCTTATGTATCTGTAATGTAATGAAGAGAATCAGAAATGCCTCACAAAATTCTAATCTACCTTTTCTTTACCTTTTGGAACTTTTTCACTTCTTCCAGCATGTTCTTTTTTTCCTGAGCTCTTTTCTTCAAAACTTCCGCTTGCACCTACAAGGGGGGAAAAAGCTGAAATACAATTATTAGTCACTATACAAAGTTCAACAAAACAGATAAAAATCACTTTTATATTTAATTCAGAGTTTCCCACTGATAAAAATTCTATTTCAGTATCTTTGCTCAGGTGCTTTACCACAGCCAATGAGGATTTAATGAGACTTGGTATTGCTATGCGCAGATGCCCAGGATTCATTCTGTGGTCTCAACAAATTTACTTTGATCAGTCTTGGAGGATCAATAAGCCCGAGGCAGCACCTCACCATTTCAGTAAAATGGAGGGTCCGGCTCACCCTGACACCTTTTTAACAATAGTTGCAGCGACTAGAGTGATTTCTAGAGCTGCCCGCATGTGGGACCCACGTTAAACCAACTGTATGTAAAATCCTGCTCTCGTGGGGAAGCTAGGTAAATACGTACCAAAAATAGGGGAGTAAATGTAAACCAATTAATGTCTGTTAGCTCATATATGATTGGAAATAGATGTAGGTATGGGGTTGGGAAAAAAGTGTGTTCAGTTTTTGCTGTTAGAAGGTATTAGAAGCATTTAGTTTTAACTAACTTCATTCAAAAAGATCGCTTTTGATTGTATTGTGACAGCTTTCATATCAGCATGCAATTTTTAAAAAAATCTGTCAAAATTCACATCTTTTTGGTTATTGAGCCTAACAGTAACACTGAAGATATAAGAAGAAGAAAAATGATTTTCTCAATGTGTCCCTTCAAACCACAATATTTCATTCTAAGTGTAAATAATTTATGAAAACAGAAAAGTTGAATTTTTGTTGAAACTGTGACTTATTTTTGAGATGGTAGCATTTTCATCTTCATATTTTTTTAATAAAAATCAAATGTCTACTCAGGGGCAT
>VCCN01005374.1:3639014-3653603 GCA_006491835.1 Architeuthis dux | reverse complement strand
TAACGGCTGATGATGATGATATATATATATATATATATACTGGAGTCCATAATGCATTTGGGAAAAATATCTAACCATGTTCCTGTGGAGTTCGAGTAATAGTGTAAATGAATATTTCCGTCTTAACAATTTCATCGGAGGTTTTTCAGTCACTTTTTTAATAAAACCTTAGATAAAATTAATGAGATGTAAACATTTATTTACAATATTAACAGCTTTGAAGTAGTGAACTATTTAGTCTCAAAGTAAGTAAGAGAATGTGAAGAAACCACTCGAACTCCATAGGAATATTGGTAGATATTACACCAGTATATATATATATAGTTTCTTTTCTAAAAAAAAAGATCATCTCATAGAAAATCACATATATCTGCAAATTCTTCAATGGCTAATAACTACTTTTTAATATAAAATATGGTAAAAAAAAACTCTGCCTGTATGGTTCTTTGATATTTGATAGCAGTAATAATCAAAGCAAATTTTTATATCAGGCACATTTTTAATATAAAATATGGCAAAGAAAAAAACCACCCCAAAAAATATAAAGCTTTGGTCAGCAGGAACATTAGAAGTACAAATGTTTTTAGACACTGTTTTTGTGTTGAGATAAATCTCGGATTGTGATAAACAATAAAATCGCATTCTAAATACAACCATTTTCCCAAAGTTCTTTTCCTGGCACTAATTAACGCTTTTATTAATTTTGTGATGTTGCCCTGTCCGGACTGATTACTAGCAGTAAAATAATACCAAAATAACTAATGTCTCTATAAAAAAAAATAATAATACCAAAATAACTAATGTCTCTATAAAAAAGTTTTATTCGAAAAGAGAATAGATAAAAATGGCGTCTATAATTAGTGTTCTGTGTTCGCATGAGCAAACTGATTAAAAGCATATGTTAATATTGTTTTCTGCTATGAGAGAAATAAAGTGAAAAAAATGTGTGAGCAGGGTACAATTTTTGCTGATTAAGCTTTCTTTTCTTTTTTCTTTTTAACAGAGATTTGTTGTTGCTATTCAATAAGCATTTTGAAATCAGAAACTTTTCTTTGGAAATAAAACTATTCCCTACATTTAGATTACACAACTTATTTGTAGCCAACTATATTATAATGATCTGATTTCTGTGTGTTTGTCAGTTTTGGGGTTTGTTACCATAACATATAAAAAAACGGCACATTGTAGCGCAGCATTTGTTAGCACTAATGTAAGGCTGTAGTCATGCAATATTTCAGTGTTTTTCTTTAAATATATATTTTAATTTAATTGTCTATAACTTTGAGAAGAGTCCTTAATATTCCAAGCTCTGTTTGGACAACTGAACACCTTTTCTTTGCTCAGCAATGAAAGAGGGTTGTATGAATTAGAATCACCTGAGTTCCATGGGTGGTGGCAAATAGTAATGTCTGTGTATCTTGAGTTGCTGAAATGAACCGATCTGGTTGGTATATTGGCGACCATTTTCTGTTGCCATCATTCTTAACAGATTATTTACCTGAAAAAAGCTGTAGAATAGATCAGCCGAAACATTGTGGTAACAACATCAGCACAAAGGAGTTCAATTGTTTGAATGGCATATTTTAATTTTGTTGTGAATTCTTTTTTACTCTAGAACTAAAATTATTTTGTTACAACTTCATTGCTTCACTTATTTCTATTTACTGTGTTGTAAACAAACACAAACTGTACTCTGTATTGGTTCTTAAAACATTATCTAATTAATATGTCTCATCAAGTCCAACTTAATATGTAAAGAGTATTTTTAATTCATGGTGTCAATGTGTTCCACTTAAGCATAATCCACTGTACCTCATAAATGGGAAGTACAGTGGATTATGCTTAAGTGGAACACATCGACACCATGAATTTTGGACACTTTAAGTGGTTGTTGTAAACTTGGTTTAATGACAGATATTAACAGATTAAAAATGCAACAAAATATTATGTACTTACAGGTCCTTTTATTCAAATAATGACCACGATCAACCAAACATGTGTGTCCTCCCGAGCTATTTCTTCTACTGATAACACAATACGAAATGGCTGCTCGTTGACCAGAACGTAAAACAGTGTCCCCTAGCGGAAGTCTTTTGCCTAAGGGGAATAACTCATGATACTTAACAGTTGTTTCTTTTAAACAGATTTGCATAAGGACAAAATATTACATACGTTTGATTCTGTTCTTGTACAATTGGTTCTACTAAGCGGCTATTCCTTGTAACCAATGTTCCATTTAACCGGAATCCACAGTTCTTTTAAAATCATTTTGTGTCTGTAATTTCTCTCCGTGTTGACTCAATTATGCAAATATGTCTTTATGCAGTAATATTTTCTATATATTTTAGTCATGCCAGCAAGATAGTTATGGCATACATAAAAAAGTAAGACATTTTTATTTCAAGCTAACATTAGCTGACACATATCTTCTTTTGTTACTAACTACTTTATCCCCTTGAAAGAATTCATGGTTATATTTGGATTTCTATGGGACAATTTTTTCAAGAAAAGAAACTACTGAACACGTTTCAGTGGAAGAGCCATTGTGTCAAATGGTGGGTGGGAGATATTTTTATCAGCAAAATCTTTACCTCCGAGTTGAAGAGTCTATTGTTACGGACAGGGAAGCAGAAAGAAAAAATCACACTGTTCATTATATAAGTAGATAAAATGTCTGCTTAAAGAAAACTGAAAGCTATAGAAAAGTAACTCAAAGTAGATTAAGCAGAATTTGGTTGATGAGCCTCGAGATATATCACGACTTACTTTCAACTGGTTGGTTTTTGCCCTTGAAAACCATTTCAAGTGATTTACCAGCGAACATTGAGGGAAACTCTATGCACACTCATGACATTTCATTAAATTGATTTCTCAACTATTGTCGGCCATATTGGAAGCAGGTTCACCCTTGACTTGCTGACAGGATCTCTGTCACGTCTGTGTGTTTGCTGTCTCTTTAATCTCACATATTTCCCAAGAAAACACTTGTAGTTATTGATTCTGTTAAAACTGGACCAATCACTCTTACTTCGTACATTGTTTCATGTCCCAACTCTTATCAAAGTTTTGCAAGGCTCTTGCTTTCAAAAGGCAACTTGTTTTACTTTTGTGCTTCTTACTACAATTGCATTGGATATTATATACTAGTAAAATACCTGTTGCTTAGCTAATGGTATACCTAGAGGTGGAAATCTAAAGTATTGTAGTATCTAAAAAAAACTCACAGACTGCTCACAGACACTCAAAAGTGAGTTCAATTCCACCTCATTTTACTTTTTCGCCTTTCTTGTTTTATCAATTGCTGAGTTCGGCCATTCTTTATGTTTCACCCCCTACCCTTTTGCATACCTCTACCTTGGTTCTCCCTCCCTTTCCCTGCTCTCTCTGCAGTCTTTGTGTTGCGATTCCATTCTCAGAAACCTCTTCTCTACCCCCAACCCCTTTCTGTCCGTCCATCTGTCACACTTTAGAAATAAAAAGAATTGACTGATCGATGGACATGTTGCTTATTATAATATAGATTGGATGTTATGAATGACTAGGGAAGTGCCCATTCAAAAGGTGCATATTTGGTAGGGGCCATACTTTATGGTGTATGGAGCAGCCTGTTATAATTATGATGTAAAATAATTTTTTGTCCGTCGTATGAAACTACGGCTTCAATGTATTTCAGTTACTTCTCTTCTGTGCTGCCAATTTATATATTTTATATCTAAATTTAGATAATGCTAAAGAACAGAAGTTGAGGGAGATAATTCATAGAATCTGAAGAAATATCTATAATCTTTAATTTTTTATTTATTTTAAACAAATTTCTCGAGAACCGCTGATCCAAACAGCTTCAAACTCGACACTGCACTGCCTTGTGTGCTGACTAATATATCTGGCGAATGTCAACTTTGTACAATGGTCAGTTGTCTAGTAATCGCTGTGCATACACACAGAGGCACAGACAGAGATTTCTTCAGTTTAAGTTAGATAACTGCAGGTTTTTAAATGTTATAATGCTCAGTAAAATTAGCGTGAAAAACAACAGTGATAATCTCCGCTCATTATCAATGAAATTTTCAAGCAAAATACTTAACTCTTAAATTCATACAAAGAAAATAGAATGTCAATTTCGAGGGAAATAACTCCTGATTGAAATTAGATATCACTATTTGATGAATTTTTAATATTTTCTATTCAATTGACACATGAGTTCCACTATTTTTTTGCTATTCATTGAAGAGTTTTACTGTAAATTACAAGTGGTTTAAAGCGATTTATGAATTTAAGAGTTAAGAAAGGAAGCAGCTTATTGTTAAGAAAATGTTACCATCTGTCCATCTGTAGTAATAATATCATCTTGAATTCTTTCATCAAATGAAGCATTGTCAACCATTATTAATTTTTGACTAGTATTTCTTTCATCTTAATTTCAGTTGCTTTTCATCACAACTACACAGATCATTCTATGGCCATTTATTTCTGATTGGTACTGTTTACTAATGGTTATAGCATGACGGTTTCTGTAGTTGCAATGAAAAGCAACTGAAATTAAGATGAAAGAAATACTTGTCAAGAATCAATAATGGTACATCTGTATGTTGCTTTAATCAGGAAGGGCTAAGGTGAAACAGGAAAATCTTACATATTTTTTTGTTAGTAAGACACTTCCAGATTATAAAATTAGTATTTAAAGTTGTTTCATTGCTATAATTTAAATTTATATCATTAGAAGGATGAGTTATAATAATACTAGCATAGTACCTATAAAAAATGACAGGATTATTTATGTATGGATTGGCACTTCTGCCTAGGATCAGAGTATCTGTGCGCTCTGCCTAGGATCAAATTGTCATTCACCGTCCCTCTGCCTAGAATTAGAATGTAGTATCTGTGTGCACTGCCTAGGATCAAAGTGCTCTCCTGACAAGGATCAGTGTAGTATCCGTGTGCTCATTGTGTGGATTTGTGTCAGAGAAAGAAAAAAAACATTAAGGTTTATAGAGCAAAACGTTCTCATGTATTAGTTTTAAGTTTTAAACATTTTTTTCAAATAGCCATAGGCGTATGAGCCAGGGGTGCAGGTGGGGTCAACTTCCCCCCTCCAAATTCGGGCAAAACATTGGGGGAAATTTGGGCAATTGCTATTTTTTTGCCAAGAAAGGCAGAAAACAATATCTCTTTTAAGTTGCATGTTGTGTTATTTGTACTAACTGGGAATCGTCAATTGATAAAAACACTTTTTTTATTGTAAATAAGTACTTATGTTTTTAATCTGTGTGAAATTTTTGGCAAATAAAGCCCCCTGCCCCCCTTAACCAAAGAGTTCTGATATGCCCATGCAAGTAGCTATTATACGTTGTGGTGGGATATCATTGACACTGAATCAGTGGAAACTGCACTTAGTGTTTTCAAGTAGAAACAGATTTTTTTTTTAAATTGTCACTTTTTAAATTCTTAGTTTTATGAACATGAACATGGCCTCTACACTTGACAAATAACCGTATCAAGAGGCCTCATGGTGGAACAATGGTTGGCAAGCTAGTGTTGCAAACTATTACAGTTCTACCTATACTGGATGCTCTATATATGTACTTTCCTCTACATTTGACAAGTAACTGTATCAAGATGCCTCATGGCTAAAGCTAAACTTGATAAATACCTTATGGGCCTTGCCATGGAGCAATGGTTAGCAAGTAAATCTTGCAAACCATTCCTAGCATATTGTTCTATTCAGTGATGGAAATGGGTTTGGGAATTAGGTAATGTCTCCCATTAGTAGACATTGAACATAAAAAAAGCTTAGAAATTGAAAAGTAGGTATATGCTGTACCCACGCATATACCCACATTTCCATCACTGGCTCTATTCACACTAGATGCTCCTCATATGTGACCTTGTGCCCAACTAAGCTAAATTTAATAAATACCTTATGGTGCATTGCCATGGAGAAATGGTTAGTAAGCTAGTCTTGCAAACTTTACTTTAATACTCTAGTGAGTTTTATACACAATGGATGCTCCTCATATGTGACCTTGTGCTCAAATAAGCTGTTTGATGAATACCTTATGGGGCCTTGCCATGGAGCAATGGTTGCAGACCTTTACTACTATAGTGAGTTCTATCCACACTGAATGCTCCATATATATGACCTTGTACCTAACTAAGCTAAGTTTAAGGAATATCTTATAGTGCCTTGCCATGGAGCAATGGTTAGGTTAGTCTTGCAGACCACACAAGTGCAACACTTGAAGCAGAAAAATATTCTATTGCTTATATTTCTTTTTTAAATGTTGTTTGCCTGTTTTTTGTTATTTCTAGATCACAATCCAAGACTGCAATATGGCTGCTAAGTGCAATTTGAGCAAAGAATAGGTCTAAAATAGCTTGGGACATTATAAAAACATCAGGCCAGGGCTTAGAGGTGCCTTTTTTTAATGATGCTCATTCTCAGGCCATCTGCCATATTTACAGATATGAATATTTATCCTGAAATAAATAAATGCTTTTTAGTTATTACCCATAAGTTGTAACAATAAAATATAGCAACGTTCATTTTAATTTGAGAATTTTTATTGCAAAAAGATGGTATACTTTTATTTACCTCTGTCTATATAGTTGGAAGCGGTATATGTATTCACTCATATTTGTTTGTCCACACAGTATCTCCAAAAGTTCATAATAAATTTCAATGACATTTTGTGGAAGGGTGGGCCATGTGCTAAGGAAGAGTTGATTACATTTTTAGGCTGATCCTGGAATTTTTTTTCATATATTAAGACAATAGTCCAAAATATGGAAAACTTACACAGTTAACTCCCCGAAAAATCGAAACTTACACTGTTATCTCCCCTGCATCGTATCTATGCATAAACTGATTTTTATTCAGTTTTTAGTGACAATTGCATTGGCAGAGGTATGCTTTTGTTTTGTTTTGCACAGGTGTTATATGCTTTGTATAACCTCTTTTTGGATGTTCTGCCGCCATGGGTCGTCTCGTTGTGGGTTGCTCACTTGCGGGAAGAAATGCTGAACTTGGATAGAAAGGAAGGACTTGAAGACTGGTTGTAAAAATATGAGACATATTTTTATTTCATAGCATACAGTTTAGTCGGCCGGTGGATGAAGAGTGGGAGAGAGATAAGGAGAACCGTCAGTCTGTCCCCAACAGGGACAGCGGTCTCGTGCCATCTGTGGAAGAGTGAACCAAGGCTAAGGAAGAATTGATTAAATTTTTAGTCAGATCCAGGAATCTTTTTACAGTTAGCTCCACTGCATTATAGTTATACATGAACTGATTTTCATACAGTTTTTAGTGACAATGGCATTCAGTAGAGGTATAAGGCAAAATAGGGTGGAGCCTGGCTTAGGCAATCTGCTTCTCTGCTGAGTCCTCTGAGTTTTCTGTTCGGGTCTGCTCTGAGCTCCGCCGTCTTGGCTCTGAGCTTTATGGATTCCGAATGCCCACGCTTGTGTCATTTCCGTTTCCACATCCTGGTTTTTTGGACACCCAAGCATATACCTATTTCCTAAGGTGACCGGGTCACTTCCATTTCTGCACAGATGTTGACCTCGAAATAACCTTTTTGTGGTAGTATATGATAACACAGGGAGATAACTCAGTTGTTCGGAAGGTAGTGGTTATGGGTTGCAAGTGTCTGTCTGCTGAAAATAGCACAAGTAGGAAAGAACTGTTTGGACAAATATTTCACAGTAAAATTCAGACAACATTGAGAGTCAGTATCTAATACAAACCTGATTTTTGTACTGAGAAAACAAAACAAAAACAAAAACGCACTCAGAGAGCGCATACCTCTACTGAACACCATTGTCACTAAAAACTGAATGAAGGTCAGTTCATGTATAACTATGATGCAGTGGAGGTAATTGTAAAAAAATTTTGCCTACAAATTTAATCAATTCTTCCTTAGCCCATGGTTCACTCTTCCACAGAATGTCATTAAAATGCATTGAGAACTTTTGGAGATATTGTGTGGACAAACATGAGTGAATATATAAATGTATGCAAAAAATGAAAAAATATCTCTCAATTAAAAAAAAATTCCTGCATCCGCTCAAAGATTTAACCAAGTCTTCCTCACCCAATGGCCCACCCCTCCACAAAATGTCATTGAAATTCATTGAGTTCTTTTAGAGATATTGTGTGGACATATAGCTACAATGCAGGGAAGGTAACTTTAAAAATGTATTCAATTGTTCTTTATGGCCCACCCATCCATAAAATGTCATTGAAATTCAATGAGAACTTTTGAAGATATTGTGTGGACCAACAGATAGATAGACACAAGTGAATACATATACCTCTTCAAAATTCCTATATCTACCTGGATATAAGTGCTTATTAGGTTTACTCTGTGAAATAACAGAACTTACTGCAAACATATTGTGTCTGGGAGGGACGGGAAAATGTTAGATAAGTAACTCTACATCAAGATTGCAATTTCCTTTTTGCTTCACCATCATTTCAATTTAATGTTATTTTCAACAAATAACTTTCAATTTGTCTCTCCTCGACCAAATAAATTGCTTTTATAAATGTACGATATTCAAATAATACCAATCTTTCCCTGATGATTGAATGTTTATAAAAATGATTGATAACTGAAATAATCTTTATTAGAAAATACAGTTTTCGGTGATTTGATCATTCAAGTGTGAAATTATTTTACATTTTTTCTGTTCTTTCCCTGCTTCCCTTGTTCTCACTGCAAGTCCTTCAATGTATTTTAAAAGTCATTTCCTAGTAGCAAGGTGATCTATTAATGCCAGGAACAAAAAGGCTATTGTAATCATCATTTCAAATTAGATTTCTCTGGAACAAAATCTCTTAGGCTGTAACCTAAATAATACATTTAATCACCCTATTTTGCCGTAGCCCATTAAAGACACCTGGGACATGTGTATTCCGAGGGTTCTATGACTTCTGGGATATATATATATCCTGTAGATCTCTTTTAGAAGTCTACTGGGACATTTTAATTCAGGCATCAAATACCTTAACATTTATAGCACTGCCAGGACGGTATATCGGACTCGATTACGTAGCCAAAAACACTACACGGGTGATATATCGGCCTAAAAAGGCCAGCCGGACCAGCTTAAAAACTGAAGAAACCATTGGTGACAGTTTTGGTTGACGGTTGTGTTTTTTGCTATATAGTCAAAAAGGCCATAGTGCTAAAAGGGTTAATAGCTTGGTTCTGAAAGGGCTAATTCCTGATCACTGAAAATCCCTTTTTCCTCACTTGCAATGTACTTCTGTGTTAAAATCACTTACAATGTATTTCTATAATAAAACAGGTCTGGTTAGTCACTCAATAGAAACCATCATGTGACCAACTTCTTTTGGCAGCATGCCATGTTGTGGGTGATCAATTAAAAAATTGGAAAAAGGAGTGATCAATGAATAAGTTACTTATCTCGCATTTTGTTGAGTGACGTTCATTAAAAAAGTCTGAATTTTCAAAAAACAGGTGTGAATGCTGCTGGACACAAACTAGTGACCAATTTATCATAAACTTACATTGCAAATTGAATCCCACACTTAAAACCTATTTAGGTGGGAAATTTTCAAAAAACAAAAAAAATGTTTTTTCTAGAGATGATAAAAAGTAAATGTTTACATTTTCAGCCCTCTAGCTCCATTGGTGTATGCTTGATACATACATACATACATTATTTTACACAACAAATATTTATTTTTCAAAATAATCTCCTTTCTTGTCAATGCACCTAATTCAGTCGTGATTATTAATCACATAGATCAAACATTATACAGTGAAAATTTCAGATCAGAATTCAGCTAATAACTAATATGTTGGGCTATGTATTTATTAATCCACTCTCATACAAATAATAGCCTTATTCTGGCTACCTAATTCCTGACCACTGACAATCCCTTTCTTCCTGATTTCCAATGCATAAAATACAGATTGTATGGGGGAAATGAAAAAATATCTCTCAATCAAAAAAAAAATTCCAGCATCCACCCCAAAAACGTAACCAATTCTTCCTCACCCCATGGCCCACCCTTCCACAAAATGTCATTGGAATTCATTGAGAACTTTTGGAGATATTGTGTTGACATATAGCTACAATGCAGGGGAGGTAACTGTAAAAATATAATCACTTATCCATTAGTCCATGGCCCACCCTTCCACAAAATGTCATTTGTCCACACAAATTGTCGGTAAAGATTTGCAAAATTTGATGGTAAAATCATCAATTTCCACTTTCCAGTGCTAATGTTCTTATGGTGATTTTCATTCATTTATAGCCCTGTGAAGATCTTTCCCCTTTTTGCACCAAGACCAAAACTCAAACACTCACCAAGTGTGGGCTATTACAACTTCTTTTGTGAGGTGGGGATAAATGTACCCATTGTTTTCTGTCAGCACGTGTCTGAAGTTAATATTTTGCATACATTTTCTAGCAGAATTTAGATAAGAATTAAATGATTAACAAAAAATTACTATGGAAATACCTGTGATATATCACGGTTTACATAAACAACTGGTTACTAAAAAAAAAACATATAGGTCTCACCATTTTCATCTTTTTTGTGTTTCATCTCTAATCATCTGTAATCATCTGTTACTCTGAGACTGTCTTGAAACATTTGAAGAGTGTGCTTCTAAAATGCGATAAGCACCATTTAAAAAAATAAATGTGTTTAATTAAATTAAAAATCAAATTCTGGATTTGAATTTTTTATTTAATTACGAACCTTTAGATTACATATGTATAATAAGGTTGTAGTAAGATAAAAACATTCAGATCCAGAATTTGATTTTTAATCTAATTAAAGACATTTATTTTTTTAAATGTGTTTTATTAGATTAAAAATTAAAATCTGGATTTGAATTTTTTTATTTCATTACAACCTTTAAATGTCAGAGGTTAGCACAATCTAGGTCATCATGGAAGGAGATGGGAAAGGCCTTTGTCCAGCAGTGGACTTATGCCAGCTGATGATGATGATGATTTTAAATGGTGCTTATCGTGTTTTGGAACCACACTCTTCATTTACTTGTTTTTCCTTGTTAATATAAGCTCATTTTTATTACTGAATAAAATACTTTTTGATATCAGTATTATTGGTTTTAACATAATAAACCTCAGCTGCAAACATCAGATGAAGTAACACCATTGTTGATGTTTATTCATTGAATGTTTTCCCAGGCAAATAGAGACTGTTATGAATCTTTATTGATGGGTGGGAGGCCTAATGGTTAGCAGCACGGAAAATGGAATCAATGATATGAGTTCAAACTCCCTGTCGAACTGCTTACATTCACTTTGTACTCCTCTCCTCAGCTATGGGTGTAAATAACAGGGCAGACTTGGCTCTTCAGCTTTGATTGACTACCAGTCGAGGAGATGGACAACTTTGATTCCAAATTGGGAAAGTCCGACCCTTTGTCCAGCATCATGATAGGTGGGCAACAGACAGCGGGCCTAGCAAGCAGTGAGTGGATTATAATAAATTGCTTAAGGAGAATAAAAACAGATAAAATAACATGACCGCTGTCTTCACTTGCCCACAACACCTTGAGTACAATTGGAAGATTAAAAAAAAAAGAAGAAGCCGTTATATAAGCTTGGTTTAATGACAGATATTAACAGATTAAAAATGCAACAAAAGATTATGTGCTTACTGGTCCTTTTATTCAAATAATGACTGCAGTACCGATACATAAACGTGGTTTCTCCAGCTTTCCGATCTACTAGTTAACACAATACAATATGGCTGCTTGTTTACCAGAATGTAAAAACCAGCTCCCCCTAGTGGAAGTCTTCTGCCTATGGGGAATAACTCATGATACTTACTTAACACTTTACATAGTTTAACAAATTAAACTCCTACCAGAGATTAGGCCAGACATGCTGAATCTTTTTCAATGTGCTTTAAATGTTCCAAGTTTGTGAAACGTTGTGCTAACAACATCAACAGCACAAAGAAGTTCAAGACAAAGCTTGAAATCTTTATGACCTACTGGAGGCTTATCCTTTATTTCCGATCTTACTAACAGCTGTAGAATGACAGCCTGAAAGTTGCGATAAAAAGCAACTGAAATTAAGATCAAACAAATACTAGTTGAAAGATTTATAATAATTATCAGTTTTTCATTTAAGAAATTTAAAAAGAATATTACTACTAGTGTATGTAAATAAAGATGGCAACATATCAGGTAGTCAGGGAAGGTAAGGAATGGCTATGTGGTTATATTTGAATGACTGCAGCTGGAAGATAAGATAGGCTTCTCAAGGGTCTGGGTCTCACTGGAGGCTTGTTCTTTATTTCTAATCCATGTTGCTTACTAATGGTGGTAGAATGAGAGCCTGGGATTTCCAATGAAAAGCAACTGAAATTAAAATGAAAGAAATACTAATCAAAAATTAATAATAATGATAATTACTCTTCTCAATGTTTTAGTAATAAGTAAGTCACTAATATTTTCACTTTATTAGTGTAGACAAAGAAGAGAGACATGCATGAAAAATATTTTTAATCACTGCTACCCACATCACTCGTTTATTGCTGGGGTTAGGTTAATCGTGTGTTCTGACATTTATATGTATCTAATTATCTATCTATGTATCCAGACTTTTCCCAGCCCTAACTGTTCCTAGTAGAAACTTGAAATTTTGCACACACACTCCCCTCAAGGAGTAGGGGGAATGATTGTTTTGGTTTTTGAAAATTCTTCCCTAAATTGTTTTTTAGAGGAATGTAAGTTTATATTAAATCAGTCACCAGTTTGTTCCCGCTTGTTTTTTGAAAATTTAGAACTTCTTTTAGAGATCACAGCCCAACAAAAAGCAAGAGAAGTAACTTATTCATTGATCACCCCTTTTTCCAACTTTTTAATCGATCACCCCCAACACAGCATATACGGGTGGCAGTGATTTATAATTTCCCTTGGATTTGCTAGTTCACTTTGATCTTTTTTATTCATTAATTAATTTGATTTGATTCAATTTGAAAATAGTTTAAACAACCGGATGCATAGTCACTTGAAAAAGTTGTTGTTTTATGAATCCCATTTAATTAAGGAGAAACTATTCATTATTCAAAGCAACTAGAAAAAAGGTTTATTGGTATTCAATTAAGTCATAAACATTTTGGTTTTTGTGCACTTGTTCTTTTCCACTGCAACTTATTTTCCTATTTTTCTAACCTGCAAGAAAAGAATGAACGTTTTCAGTCTCCCATAGAACTCATGCAGGGTTTTCTGAAGGCCACTCAACACTTATTGAAAATGGATGACAAATAGCCAACGTTTTGTTAATACTTAATAGAAATTTTTGTTTTCATTTGAAACACATGTTTAAAGTACTTGTCAAAAGCAAATGTCTTGTAAAACTAAAAGTGTATTGAGTATGCCTTAAAGGAAGTAAATTGAATATCAGCCACAGTTCTATGTTGCCCTCTGGCAAGATGCATCAGCTGCTTTCTGTCATGCCAAAGCTTTACAAAATATGGGTCATAGAAAAGGCATTTACTCCATGTTGGTCCATGCTAAATAAAAATGAAAGTTGTACGGCTGTGTGTTAAGCTATGTGTTGAAATGACTGAATAAATTTTGGTGAGACTTGGGACTTGGATGTATTTGAGCCCTAATCAGTGGATGTATTTGAGCCTTAATCATTGGATGTATTTGAGTCCTAATCACTGGATGTATTTGAGCTCTAATCATTGGATGTATTTGAGCTCTAATCATTGGATGTATTTGAGCTCTAATCATTGGATGTATTTGAGTCCTAATCATTGGATGTATTTGAGTCCTAATCATTCAAATGTCACCTTTAACTTTCAACTTTGCTTTTCTGACCAGGACAGTAATATTTTGAAATTTTTGAAAAAATTTTGAAATTTACCTCTTTCTAATTGTACAATGGGTGAATTGGCATATTTTTATTCACATTAAAACATCATATTTTTTTCAGCAACATATGAATCTAAATTAACATGTATTTACACTAATGTTAAACAAAAGTGATAACAAAAGATTTAGAAATGAATAGTTCTTTGAGATTTATGATTGTACTCCAATTAACTTTCATGAACCAGACCTCAAAATATAATCTCCCATCCTGTTCTCGTCTTGTGTTCCTTGGTAGTGGCATTCAAAGTCCAGTATATCTTCTTCTGTGATCCGACAAAGATACCGGCTTTCACCTTGGCCTCAGAGAGTACTCTTCTAAGATGTGTGAGGCCTACAAGACATATTTTGGTATGTCTATCGGCCAATGATGTACCAGAATATCAATCCAGTCAGATATCCAGTGCCAGATTCACAAAAAAAATTGGATTCTAAAGTAAAAATTAAATTAAATTAAGTTAAAATCCATGTCTGTTAAAAAATATTGTGTGTCTAAAATTTGAAACTGGTGGCAATGATAATTTTTTGTAAATCCAGCGCCGGATATCCGACCGGATTGGTATTCCGGTACATCACTACTATCAGGCATCAAGACAGGTCTTGGACACCTCATTTCACCTGCAATACAATGATGTCAAGACTTTGTTAGACACCTTGAAGTATGATGAGTACAACTGGGAGGTCATCGGAGACT
>VCCN01005374.1:3620263-3631964 GCA_006491835.1 Architeuthis dux | reverse complement strand
CTAAGGAACATTTTGGTAACCTAAAATTAGAATCATGGGGGTGGGTGCACAGTAGCCCCTGCTGGACCCCCGACTATAACAGCAATGCTTGTAAAATAAGTTATTCTATTTTTAGAAATGCATGCAATACAGCTTGTTCCATAATTTTTAACATGGAAATGTTCTCATATCATTTCTTTGTTAAACAAAGAATTCCATCTTGTGTCCCCGTTGCCTAGAGTAGAAAAAATTATGGTCACTGGAACAATCCATTTTTTGGCAGCGCTAGGTACAGAGACTTAATAATAGTTCCAACCAAGCAATCTGCAATTCCTAAACTATACACGTGGGAGTTGTCCAACACCTGCTTTGTGAAGTAAATGCTTGTAATTTTGGCCAGTCATTATCTCGGAAATTCTTTGTAGTTGCAATTGCAAGTATTGTTAACTGTTAAAGGATTTTTCTTGTTTTTCTTTTTTTTAGAATTCTTCTATCCTTTTTCTATGTAAATATGTTGAATTGGTTCTAGGAAAGAACATTTATTAGATTTACAGCTCCACAAACCACTACCTGAGTGTCCCAGGGGTACTGGTAAATCTCTCATCTGGTTCCTTGGAAGTTGTGAGTTCAATTCCTAGGTGGGTAGTGCAGAAAAATACACCAGCTCAGAGGAGAGGCATCATAAAGAAGAAATATGCATTCTGAAATCCCCTAGGAAGGACACTGGTTATGACAGGTATAGGCAGGAGAACAACATAGCCCTGCGGATTAAATAAACGGTTCTGTAAATGCAGTGGATTAAATAAAAGGTTCCATTTCAATTTTTTTTATTCTTGTTTAATTTTGACTCGTTTTTTCTTGATATAATAAGGAGTAAATGTTTAAATCTTCAGCCCTCTAGCTCCATTGGTGCACCCTATACACATGATACATACATACATAGCTAGCCAGCCAGACCAACTAAAAAACTGAAGAAACCTGTGTAAAACCGTTTTGATTAACGGTCTCTAATAATGAGCCTTATTGATACTTTTTGTACATTCTTTTTGTAACCAGATTAGGATTTTACATTATTTTTCATTAATTCATTTTGATTATTATATCCCTTCATCTTAAATTTTAGTTGTTTTTATCATAATTCAACTCAGGCTTTCACTCTATGGCAGCGACAAAACAGTGTGGATCAGAAATAGAGAGTAAACTTCCAGTGAGATTCGAACTCACATCGCTCACCAGAAGCTTACTCTTTATTTCCGATCCATACTGTTTCATCACTGCTGTAGAGTGATGGCCTGAGTTGAGGTGTGATAAAAAACAACTAAAAAATAAAATTAAGATGAAGGTAAAGTAGTCAAAATTAATATAATGAAAATATCACACAATATTCTTGTGGAGCATAGGGCTGTAACCAGTGGCATTTCTAGTTCTTAGAAAGTGTCTGTGTGTCCCAGTGTACTGGTAGGCTGAGATTGGGGGTGGGGGGCAAAACTCGAAATGCATGTGACGAGAAATCTTCATTTTTATACTTCACCACGTTAATAAACAAAAAAATATAAGTATAATACTTTACTAAATTTAATAAAATACTACTAAGTCAAACAATTTTCATATAGTTGGGTGAGATAATCAATCATATATCAGCTACACCCCTACATTAAAGTGTATGAAACTAGGGCAGCCAACCTAGGGGCCAGCCAAAATTCTGTGACATTATTAAATGAGAATTAGCTTAATGTAAATGTTTTGAATAACTCAGAATACAGGTCTGGTTAGTCACTCAATGGAAACCGTCACGTGACTAACATCGTTTGGCAGCATGTTGTGTTGGGGGTGATCAATTAATCAATGAATTACTTCCCTTGCCTTTTGTTGGGCAGTGATCACTAAGAAAGTTTGAATTTTCCAAAAAAAAAACAAGCATGAACACTGCTGGACACAAACTAAGTGGTCAATGAATTGAACCCTCCCGCTAAAAACCTATTTTGGGGTGGAATTATGGAAAATGTTTTTTCTAAACATAATAAGTAAACGTTTAAAATCTCAGCCCTCAAGCTCCATTGGTATGAACTGTACGACACATACATAGCCAGCCAGATCAACTTAAAAACTGAAGAAACCTATGTTGATGTTGACTAATTGTTCAAATTTTTTGTGCAAGCGATTTGAAATTAAAATCTATTAATATAATGAATAGTGTGATATTTTTCTGTTCCTCTGTCTGAAACAATGAACTCTTCCACTTAAATTCTGTCGATAAAGATATCTCCTATCTCTTCCACTGAAACGAATTCAGTAGTTTCTTTTCTCAAAGAATCATCTCATAGAAATTAAAATATATCCATGATTTTTTTCCACAGTGATTAACTCGGTATTTCAATAAATACACTTGTAAATGCAAACAGTGGTGGCGCATTAATTCTAGAAAAGGTTTGAATGAAATCACCCTATGCATCTTGAAGGAGAAATATTCTCACAATAGAGAAATATATACATATATTCAATATAAGAAGATATATCTAGGTTTCCCCTGCTATCCAAATGTAGAGTGTTCCTATAAAAAGCCTTTCATAAGTTGAAATGGTGTAAAGCAAAGAAGCAATTACCATTAATTTATATGTGAAAAGATTTTGAGCATTCCCATACTTAAAAATTGGTGATGATAGTATGTTAGGTGGAGATCAGATGTTGGGGGTGGTGGCAGGTACAGGAGACTGGGGTTTAGGAAAGGGCTTCTATAACGACTCGCCGAAAGGCTGAATGCTATTTTTGCAAAAAAGTGGTGTAAAGTGAAATTTTGAAAAGATAGGGATACCTAAATTGTTTTTGCTGTCTTATGTATTATGGCACCTCCTTACCCTTTATGGGGCAAGTCACTATATATGATCACTTAAATTGTGTCTAAAGATTTTCATATTTTCCATTTTTGTTCACTTTTTGGGCAAGGCACCATATTTGATCACTTCATCAGACCAAAAAACAATTCAGAAAACTGAAAATATCTTGTAATTAGGTTTAGTTTAACATACAAAAAGGTTGTTTTGATATCTAAAATATTTCTAGGGCCGCCCTATAAAGGGTTAAAGATGGCTGAAATAGCAGCTGCAGCAAAGCTAAGATATATACATAGAATGTTTCGGACTGTAGTCCTCATCTTGATTCTTCTTTTGAACACAACTTTTCAGCTGTTGTACCCTATGGCCTTCTTCAGGTGGGTGTCATAAATGGGAAGGGTTTGGAATGTTAGGATGAGGGGCCCCTTCAAAACGTGGGGGCAGAATGTCCTCATTCCACTGTCTATTTTCAGGTGGGAGGGTTCTCTAGGTCATAATCACGTTCATGTCCATTTATGACACCTACCTGAAAAAGGCCATAGAATACAATGGCCGAAAATTTGAGTTCAAAAGGAGAACTAAGATGAAGTCAACAATCTGAAAATAATCTATGTATATTCATGATCCCTCATCTCAAAAATTCAGACAGAAAGCTAAGATATATTTTGCATTGTAAAAATCTGTGCAGATAAGTCATTCTAAGAGTTGTTCACACTATTGATCTCTTTGTTGTTATATCAACATTTTGCACAATCCATCTTCCTCTGATGCACAATCCATATTCCTAACAAAAAAAAGGATTAGAACAACCTGGTGTATAAAGTATGGAATTGTCCGTGTCACACAAGATACTGTGAGGATTAGCTTAGAAGCTGGTACCATCAGTATGTTTGCCTCCATGTTTTATTGTTTTACTGTATTGGCCACACTATCTGAAAAAAAAAGACTCACTCTCTTTCCACACAGTTTGTACACCTGAAGATGGTCATAGATTAGATTGGCTGAAATGTTGGGGTAACAACAAAAAGCCACACAGAATGAGATCAATAGTCTGAACAACTCTTGGAATGATAATGACTCTTCTCAAAATTATAGAATGTATCTTTATGAAGGCTGTGGAAAAAATCAGCTGAAATGTTATGGTAACAGCAAAAAGAATATGATCAATAGTCTGAAAGGTTTTTTGAATACTAATGTCATCTCAAAATGTATCTGTGCTAATGATGTTTTTAAGATCAACTTAGTAATAATGGCAAATCACTTTATATTGCATACTGATTCTAAGATGTTAAAATATTTGAATGAAACTTAAGCTTGTAAGTTTCTAGTCAACAAATATGAGCTCTTTGCAGAAAATATCCAGCCATTTTGAATATCTCGAGAACCAGTTGCGTGGCCTTAATGTAACTTGGCAACCAATCAGAGGAGGCCTTACTGCGCAAGTGTGAACAGACACTCACCTGTGGGATTACTCAGTCGGCAGTGAGACGCCATTGAGTGAGATTGTGTACTGTGTGACTGTCCCATTCACAATGACCAAGCCTGCCCATTCTTCACATTTTATAAGACAAGACTGTCGGCTCCCCATCAGTCCAGATTTGGCTCCCTGCGCTTTCTGGTTTTCACTAAAGCTAAAGTCGCTATTGAAAGAGATTAAGGAGAATGTGGCAAGGCAGCTGATGGCGATTCCGAAAGAGGGATGCTGGGATAAGTGTGTGACCTCCCTAGAAGAGAACTAAGACACCATTGCCCTAAATGGACTATTTTTTGTTAATATTAAATGGATGAATACTCTGTGGACATGCTTGTATATGCTTAAAGGTACTACACATTATGAGATTGTTATTATTGACAACAACTAACCATATATAAAAGAAGTGGTCCAAAACCTTGTTGATATTTTGAAATAATCAGGTGTAATAATCTATATTTCTTAAGAAGAAGTAGTTAATCCAAAATTAGGATCTTAATGATAGCTCATCCAAAAAATACAGACATTTTATCACCTCTGATGATGATTGTAGCTTTACAAGAGGCAGCATTTTATGGGAATGATCTTGGGACACAAACATAATATCAATAACAAGTCTGGAAGTAAAAAGATAGACAAAACTGCCACTAGAAAGAAGGCAACCAAAAATAATAACAAAATTAATGAAGCAAAATAAAGTTGTAATAAGTGTTTTGCATCGAAATTACCTCCGTTTGTTATGTGATTGCTCAGGATTGCGTTAAAGAAATTATTATCTTTTTTTCACCAAGGAGAAAATTTGTAAGCTTATTTAAAAAGAATAAAAATTAAAAAGTGGATTATAGAATGTTTTGTGATTGTCAAGAGTTGAGAGATCAATATTTTAGCACTACACTTACATGTGTACTCTTAGATGCTTAATTGCCAGGGGGGTCGGAAAATCAGTCACCATTTAATAGGAGGGGGTTTGAAATAAGCCAATGGGGGCTGGGAGTAAGAAACTATGGCCACCCACACAATCTAGTAGGATCTGAACAAAATAAAATTGTTTGAGAAAGATTTATAGAAGGAGGGGAGTAGGCACATTGGAAGTAAAAACGTGTAGTATTGACAGGAACAAGGTAACTTAAACTTAAAATATCTTTTCAATGAAATTCACTTTTGGGTGGGAAACAAGACTGCTGCTTTATTTCTCTCTTTCTCCAAAGAATATTTTCTCTCCCTTCCTCTTTGTTACTTTTTTTTCTTAAATTTCTTTCTTTCTCTTTTGCTTCTTTGTATTGACAAAAGCCTTAATGGAAGGCCTTTGATCTTGCCGCTTTCCTCAACATTTGTTGCACTAAATGTCATCTTCTCTCGCTTTCACCGACCAACCTAAAAATAGGGTTTCATGTCTTAAATTGATGACCGAAAGTCAGTGATCAGTTTACCATTATAGTTATATTGTAAATTGAACCCCCACTAAAATGTTCTTAGAATTGTTTCTTAAACCTCTGTGATGGTGGTTTGTTGAAAAGTGATGAAAGGGGTGGGGGCCCTATTAGTTGTCTTTTGATGGGAAAATTTTGACAAATCTGTAATTGTCCCCACCCCTTTCAACCATTAGGGAGGAGTGAGTAGAGATTGACTCTCAAAAAATAATGGGCGGTGGGGGGCTAATAAGAGCGGGGGTGGTGGAAATTTGTCCCCAAATTAATAAGCTGGGGCAGGGGGCAGTTATGCAGAGTAGGTTTTTAAAATTTGATCAAAGACCATTATTTTATTACTAGCTGTTTATGTAACCTGTGATATCACAGGTAGGATTTTTCAAACAAATACAACAAAACTGCATTCACTCAAATGATTACATATATAGTGTCACAGTAAATCTTAGTAGTAAAGGAAAGAAAAACATGAAACTATAATCATGGTTGTATTTTAATGTCCACCATATTTGAACCTTGTATATGCATACAAGGTTTCTGCTTTTCTTATTGCTGCCCACTCACCTACTTAGCTTTAGTCATAGTCACAAAGTCACAAACTAAATACTTCTTCCGGTCATGAAAATTTAACTTAAAATTCTTTTTTGCATGTTTTGGCACTCAATCTGTATGTTGTGCATTGAACATGAGAAAGAGAGGGATTATCAGAGGTCAGGAATTAAGGCAAATCCATAGCCTAATGAAACAAGCATTTATTTACACAACAAATATTTATTTTTGAACACAATCACCTTCCTTGTCAATGCACTTAACCCAATGATTTTCCATTAATCACAGAGAACGAACATTATGCAGTGAAATAACTGTGTCAGGCTATGTAATTATTGATCCTCCCTCGTATAATGTAAATGCATTGCTAATGATTTTACTATAGAATTGCACTGACAATCAGAAAAAAAGGGATTGTCAGTGGTCAGGAATTGAGGCAGGTGTTATTAACAGAATAAGGCTAATATACATATAATTATTTTTTAAAAGTGTTTCCAATTATGTGCAATGAATTAAACAACAGGTCTGGTTAGTCACTCAATAGAAAATGTCACCTGACTTTTGGCAGTATGCTGTGTTGGGGGTGATCAATTAAAAAATTTGAAAAAAGGATGATCAATGAATAAGATACTTCTCTTGACTTTTGTTGGGCCGTGATCACTAAATAATTCAAAATTTAACAAGCATGAATGCTGCTGAATACAAACTAAGGGATTAATTTAGCATAAAATTAAATTGCAAATCAAGCCCCCACCTATTTAGGGGGAGAATTTTCCCAAGACAAAAAAAAATTGTTTTTTCTAGACATAATAATGAGTAAATGTTTAACTTTTGAGCTCTCTAGCTCCATTGGTGCTGCCTGTACACATGATACATACATACGTAGCCAGCCAGACCAATTTGAAAACTGAAGAAACCTATGTTGACAGTTTTGGTTGACAGTTTCTAGAACTGCATTCACTCACTGCATATTTTGGGTAAGCACAGCTGAAAATGAATAAACTATAACCCACATTTTGTCTTTGCTAAAAACTACTGATTTCCTTTCTTGTTTCAATAACAATTCTCGTCTTTGATTGGTCCTGCTTTTATTTTCCGTGCTCCTCTCAAAATGGAGCTTTCGAGACAATCTTTGATTTTCTAGTGATTTAGTTGTCTTAACCTTGCTCGGCACCATACATCCAATTACTTCCTCTGACATATGACGTTGAGTCCATTTGGCAGCGTACCGTAGCACAAGCAGCAGCCGGATTCCTAATGTTTATCTCCTCCACTGAATTGTCTCTTTATCCAAAGAACTCCGTCTGGAAATAAAATCGTTTATCTCAGTGCACTTAACTCAGGGTGTTCTTTCATTTACTGAAAAACCATCACTGAAATGTTTTGTTGTGTTTTATGGTGTTTTATTGTAGCAAGCTTAAGAATCCTTGCTTTATAACATGAAGGAATTGCATTAACTCTTTCCTCTCTTGCTTTGTGACGCCTCCTGTCTAAAATTACCATGTGGCCTGATAAGCAGGTCAGCTGGGAGAAAATCTGCAATTCTAAAATGGGGCTTCTGAAATGAAATGCAAGATGCCTTGAGATTCCCATTGTCTCCCTCGTGGCATACACTATCTTGTAACTTGACACTATTTGTGTTTGTTCAAATTCCTGAATACCTTTAGATAGCTATTATTGTTAGCTCTAAACTATTTCATTAAGAAAATAATTATTATTTGAAAATGCAGATAAAAAAAGGAAAATGCATTCTTCAATCATGTCTTCCCCAACAACCTGAAGAAGGATGTTCTCGTCTTGTATCTTTTGAACAATCTGTATTAACAAATGCTGAAGAACTCTACAAACAGTAGAATATTTTCAGCTACACAATTGGATATGGTTTTAGTACTAATGAATTATGAGGTGTGACTATTATATAACAAGACTAGGTTTATATTAAATGAACCGCCACTTGCATAAGTTGATCACATACTATGCATTGACCAATGGGCAAGCATAAACAACCTCTGAAAGTTTTAAACTGCCTTCGTCTGCATTTGTCCGTTATGAATCATTTTAAGTAGACATGTTTTTCTGATGTTTCATAAAATGGTCAGTTCAAAAATTGAGAAATGCATCAATTTGAAATTTCTGATGAAATTGAACAAAACGTTATTCGATAGACACAACTCTATATACGTCACATTTATGATGAATATAGAATATGATTTAGGAATATGGTTTAGGAACTCACATTAATATTTATTATTAATATTTAATATCACGTGGGGTTATGGATCCTTTGACTCTGTCCCGATCCCATTACCTACGAGTGATAAATTATTCAAAGCCGTAGAACTCCAAGAATCAATGTATTCTATTTGCAGGACTTAATTGTAAAGAATATTTTTAGCCTTCCTGGATTGGTTGGTGCTATTTAGAACCAGATTGCAGATCTTGTATTGTAGAATCCTAAATAAACAAGTTTCGAAATTGCAAACACTAAATGGAGTTCTTCAAACTTTCTAATGTTCTGGGATGGATAAAGTTTTATTTCTGAGTCACTTATATTTTAGGTATTAATTCTTACAAAACAATTGGTCACGTTTATACAGATATTCAGAATTTTCTGTTACAAGTTGGTATTTTAATATAAAATGTTTTTATGTTATCTTTCAATGCCCATTAGAAAAGAATTTAACTACAGAAAAGTTATTTTCTATAGTTTTGAGACGGGTCATTAACATTCAAATAGTTCTTCGGACGATTGAACTCCTTCTTGTTGTTTGTGTTGTAAGATATTTTCTATTGTTTTGAGAAGGGTCATTAACATTCAAATAGTTCTTCGGGCGATTAAACTCCTTCTTGTAGTTTGTGTTGTTAACACGACGTGTAAAATCCAAATGTTATGGGGTAAACAGAAGTTTTTTAATTTAAATTTAAAGCGATAATCAACGGCGAGATAGAAAAATCTGGAATGGCTGACCATATCTGGAGAGAGAAAGGCAACCACTTTCCTTTCTGGCAGGAAGTCCAGATTATTGACAGAGAATGCTGTTGGAAGCAGAGAAAAATCAAACAGGCAGCTCATATCAACATGTCGACTGAATGCATTAGTCAGACAAGTGCAGAGTTCAACTCGATGTGGCTTCCGCTACTCAACAGGCCCAAACCTGACAAGACAAGGACAAAGAAACACCCGAATCCTACGTTATAAGGGTTACCTCCTTTGAAATTAAAAAAAATTATGTTCTCCATAATCTCGTCAATGGTTTAAAATCTCTTGGGAAAACCAGAAGTAGCAGGGAGCCAAATCTGAACTGATGGGGGACTGACAAACCTGGATGATGTGATGTTTTTTGTTTAAAAAAACCCTTCATGAGATGTGAAGAATGACTAGTTTGGTCATTGTGAATGCAATTGTCACACTGTACACATGCTTACTAAATGGCGTCTCACTACTGACTGAGTAATCCACTGGGAGAGTGTCTATGCACACATGCACAGTAAGGTCCCCATTGATGGGTTGCCAAGTTACATCAAGGCCATGCAACTGGTTCCGAGATATTCAAAATGGCTGGATACTTTCTGGATAGACCTTGTATGAAGTTGTCTTTTCACTTTTCTTGCAAGATGTTCTTCAGTGATGTTATTGCCTTGTCATTGTATCACTCCAAAGAGATTTCTTTCTAATGTCTGCACTATTAAAACAGATCAAGATGGCTGTCTGTTTTAGAGACCCCTTCCCTTTGTGCTGTCATTAACTTATTGTGCTAATCCTCTTATCTTAAGGACTGGCACGGAAAGAGCAATGTAATTTATCCAAAGTTGAAAGAATCCTCATACCTGTGAAGATCAGATTCCTCTACATTCACAAATAAGGAATTACTTTTCATTTCTTTTGTTTATCAACAATGTTTACTTGGCCATATGTCTTTAACCTGTTTGGTGCCAAGTATATTTTGTAACGTTGTAACTTCTCGGCTGGGTTTTTCTTGTAAAAATTGATGAAAACATCATTGCATGTTTAAAATGGTTTTATTTTTCTACAAATCAGCTAATGTGCACCACAGATCTGATAAATGTAATATATTTACATAAATAAATAATATATTTTAATAATTTAAACAAATATGAAATATCTAATTGTATCTACGCTCAACATTCTGCATTTTGAAAATATACTTTACGCTTTCTTGTAGAGTTTTGTTTCTTAGCTTTTAAAGGAATTGTTGAAGAGAAAGAATAACACACTATTGTAAAACAAGTTATCCCGTCCGTGGCACTGGACTGACGACTTGCTAAGACAAGTTTTCTTGTCCGTTGCAGTGAACAGGTTAAAATTGCTTGCATTCCTTTAAATATATTTTGTCAGTTTCAGCAAAATGACAAAGAATTCCCCAGGATAGCTTACTACTATCTATCTAAATAAATTTTTACTACCAAAATTATTTCTCCTTCTCTTTGATAAACTGCTTGCTTAAAATACCTAAGAAAGTTTCCTATACACAATTTTTATAATTTAATCTTATTAAAATGAATACAAAATTTTGTTAATTTTGTTATTTCTTTCAAAAGTAATGTTTTCAAAATTTGTCTTCATGGGAATATTGGATTATCTACTTATATAATGAACAGTGTGATTTTCTCTATTCTCTCTTCATAACCATGGACTCTTCCATTTGAAGGTAACAATTTTGCTGATAAACATATCTCCTACCCACCATTTGAAACAATGGACTCTTCCACTGTAGCAAGTTTTTTAGTTTCTTTTCTAAAAAAGAAAATCGTCTAATAGAATTCAAATACATGTAGTCCCCGCCTTTCGAAAGAATTCACTTTATGTCACTTTTTCAAAAAAAGGCGAAAAGTGAAAGTAGTTCAGCTTTTCTTTTGCAGCAAGCCATTATAGAGGCAGCGCGCACCCTCTTTCTCTCTCTTCTACATCTCAGTCACCTATACCTTCCACCACCACAATTTGCGAAGACTCAGCCTGACATACTATTCTCACCATTTTTGAGGTCTGGGAATACTCAAAAGAATTTTTTCACAGGGATTAACTAGTAGATTTCTGAACTGTAACAGGACTGACAGACTTGGATGAGTTGATGTTTTTTGTTTCAAAAAGCCCTTCACGAGACGTGAAGAATAACTAGCTCGGTCATTGTGAATGCAATTGTCACACTGTACACAAGCTTACTAAATGGTGTCTCACTACCGACGGAGTAATCCCCTGGGAGAGTGTCTGTACACACACGCGCGTAAAATAATGAAAGTTACTTTAAATTGACCCTCCATCTCAAACAAGAATCATACAGTGGCATCACTTAATTTAGGGACATGAGTAATTTGGTTTAAAAATTGAAATTATTTCATCTTATTCAATTTATATATTCTCTAAAGCAGAGCTTTCCAAAATGTTTGTATTGATGACACACCTTTTAAAGATAACATTTTTTGCAACA
>VCCN01005374.1:3596223-3606706 GCA_006491835.1 Architeuthis dux | reverse complement strand
CCCGATGAAATCCCTCACTGAGTTTTGGGATTTGGTAACAGTAAAGGTAAAAGTAGGTAAAAACAGTTTCAGTTGTATACTTTATGGCCATTTTGCAGGTGACAGGACCCAAACAAACTTTATCTTTTCCCCACATTGTTATCATATATGTTACAATGTTGGTGTTGGGGTCCAAGAAATCCAACTGCATTATAACCAAGCCGCAATATCCAGGGTTGCCGATTTGCTATTTTGAAGCAATATCTAACTATTTTGGAGCTAGATTGGGTGAGGCCTGTAAAAATATTTTAGACTTAAAAACACAGAAATGAACACAACTTAACAATCTTATTTACTTGCTGTTCTCTCATGATGATAAACATCACCAGCCTGCTTCAAAGATTACACAGTTGCTTATTTCCCAATAGTTTGAACAAAGGTAAAAACTAGTATTTTGAATGCTGATTTTCTAGGCAGACAGGCTCCATTTAGGAAGATTGTTTTGTATGAATCTTCTATCCCATCCCCTCACATGTCCTTGTACCATACTAAGCTAGTAACTATCAGAAAACATCCTCAGCATATTTTTCTCTCCATTTAGTTTATTAATTCTTAGATTCATAGACCACTTGTAACTGCTGTAAAAATTCTTCAATGAATAAGATTTTTAAAATTGGAACACTTTTGTTAATTGAATTAAAGAAAAATGGAAAAGAATTACCAAAAAGCCCAAGGGAGGTAACTTCAATCAGAATTTAATCCCCTTGAATAACCTCTTTGTTAACTAAGTATTCTCATTGTCTGTAATGAGTTTTTCCCCTTAGGCAGGAGAGCGCTTATCGACTTCTGGTAAAGCACCACTGTTTATGCCCTCATGGTCGAGGAGACATATTGATTTTGGGAGATTGAGAAGACGCACATGGCATTGAGTGCTGGCATTGTAAATATGTATGAATAAATTGGATCTGTGTAAGTACGTCTTTTGTTGCATTTTTAAATCTGTTAATATCTGTCATTATAACAACCTTACATTCTTGTTTTTACTAAACTGAATTTAAGAGTTAATATGGCTTCAACTATGTTTAATATTTCTTCTAAAGGGAGGTAACTTTAAAGCAACTTGGAAGGTTGGCATAACAACCCCCCCCCATTCAGCTTTGTGATGAAGTTTAGTAAATATCACCAACGCATTTCTCTCTCCATCTAGTTTATTAATATGGCTTAACCTTGTTATTAATGTCGCTTCTAAAGAGAATTAACTGCAAATAAATTCTAGGAATTTACCCAAACATAGATCTCACAGGATAAGGTAAACAGTGCAGTATAAGAGGCACTACTAAACTTTATTTTTTATTAGAACTGTCAACATAGGTTTCTTTAGTTTTTAAGTGATTCTGGCTGGGTGGCTATCTATCTATCTATCTAAATGTTGCACATACAGGCTGCACAAATGGAGCTAGAGAGCTGAAAATTTAAACATTTACTTCTTTTTTTGAAAATTCCCCTCCAAAATAGGTTTTAATTTATAATATAAGTTTATGCTAAATTGGTTCCTTAGTTTGTATCCGACAGTGTTCAAGCTTGTTTTTTTGTTGAAAATTCAGACTTTTAAGTTATCCCACAAAGGGTGAGAGAACTAACTTATGCATTGATCAGCTTTTTTCCCAATTTTTTTATTGATCACCCCCAACATGGCATGCTGCCAAAAGACGTTGGTCACGTGATGGTTTCTATTGAGTGACTAACCAGACCTGTCATTATTATTTATTTGTGTGTGTGTGAAAAGGTAATCTGAATCAAGAATCAGGGAATGTTCTAAAATTGGTCTCATTTCAGATGATGATAGATATTTGGTACAGTATTGTTCAGAGTAAAGGTTCAAATATATCCTCGTTGTTTATAAGGAATCTTTTTTTCAATAAAAATCAGGCATCGCATACAACTTCTCTTACTTATTTAAAGACACAGATGTCAGTTTATTTTTGTCTCTAGTTGATATTGGGAATCATTAGACATATATAACTACCAAATCTTTTCTCATTTTGGTGGAGTCCCAGCTTATTTCTCTCTCCCCAAAGTCCCCAAAGACATTTTTGTCTTCTATATTTGTTCAAATATATACATATGTATATATATATATATCCTACACTTGGTTGGCTTCTCCATTCACACGTTCAGATTTTTAGGCACGAATATAGTGCGGCTCTCTTATGTCGACAGTATGAAATCAAATTATGGATAATTGTATATTGCTCAGACCGACTACCCTCTGGCAGAAAATAAAGAACAAGCCTCAGGTGAGATTCGAACCCACATCCTAGCCAAGGGGAAGCACCACCCAGCCCAGCCTGCACCACCAATCAAGCCACTGAGACTTCAACTGGGAGCAGAAGCTTGAATAAGACCCCTAAACCTATTCTTCTTTCCGATCGTTTTGTCTACACTCTGGTAGTTACAGTATCCAGTAGTTTAGGGGGGTTAAAAAGCCACAAGCACTTACTCTGTAAAATTCTAAATAACCGTTTGACAGCCTCCCTTTGATACACTTGGCTCCAAATATTAAACATCTTGTGGATTTTTAAATAAAAAAAACAACTAAAAACATGTATTTTATTAAAGACTGCAGAAATACTTAAAAAATGAGCCTGATACTTCTTGACCATTTTATATGATGTGCTATAAAACCTTATTCGTTCATTTATATACAAAATTTATACAATGCTGCGAGAAACTATAAAAATTGTTCACAGAGTACTGTTTTTGAATCATTTTATTATCCTTCCTCCCTAAAGTAGCCATTTGAACCCACCCCCCCTGCTGCCCCTAAAGCAGCTTAAGGAGGTAATATGTATATTCATATTTTAATGGAGTGAAGAGATGGTGTGTCACATAAGTCAAATATATTTCTTAGTGAGCTATTGTACAATGAAGTTTGGGAACCACTGCACCGATTTATTGCTTTCTCAGCATCAAAAAGTCGACTACTTTTATCTCACATATCTCACTTATCCAGCCAGTAGTTACCCCTTGATGGAGGGGTTAGGTACGTTTCATTGCCACCAGTTCAGCATTGCCGATAAAGCGGCACCGTTTCAGCACAGGGTGTTCCAGTGCCAGATTATTCAGCACAGGCCTTTCCAGCACTTCAAGTATATAGTTTCACAAGACTAACAACAAAGCTAGCCAAGATGTACCTGGTCCACCCTTTGAATACACTGCAAGTGTGAGCAATTCACACTATATGCCATGTTTTTTGCTAATATTTTTTAATTAATAGAATCGATAGAAAAATTGTTTTTAAATTTATAAGGAAAAGAATGTTATTTATTCATTTGAATATTAAACATATACGATATTGTCCTAAAATGTATCTATAAAAATTTAATTTCTGTAGTAAAAGTCTTTGAAATTTGATTAAAAAGAAAACTACCATAAGATTAAAAATCTATAACAAAATTAAATAGAAAAGGCAAATTGTCCTAAAATTTAGCTATAAAAAAACATTATATAACATTATTTTTAAAATCTATAAGAAAAAAAACATTATATAACATTAAAAAAACATTATATAACATTATTTTTAAAATCTATAAGAAAAAAAAGTGATTTTTTGTTGCTGAACCCGTCATAGCACTTAAACGGCGTCGCTTTAACAGTGACGTTTGGCTCCAGTTCATATCAGTCATTTGTGAGTTAGCCTTTAGATTACACCATGCTTTATGTTTTTAATAAAAGACATTAATCCTTACTTGGAAATTTATTTTCTTGTTCAAAGACAAAATGCATCTCCACAATTTGTATAATCGGAAAGGCTAAGAGATATGTCAAATATAAATGAATAAAAAAACTAGCAAGATTCAAGAATTTTTTCATAATTAGAGATGTTGCAAATGTAGTTCCACTGGATATCACCTGAAGATGAACCAACATAGTTTGATGGCATATAAGACTCCCCTCCCTTATTTCAGAAGGGAAGATTAAGAAAAAACTCATTTCTTTGTATTCCTCTCATTTTTTTTAAAAACTCAAGTTTTGGCCAATGTGAGACTGGGCATCAAAGGTTACTTTTACATCTTGAGCCATTTTTTATATTCCCTCAAATATTGCAAAGTGGCCAACTCTGATTACACTGTACAATGTGAGTGCTATTTTCTAATTGCTTGTGTGTAAAAAGTATAGAAAATGACTATTATTCCATTCAAACTTTGCTTTTGTGGCCAGGACACTGATATTCATGTTGATATATAAACTAAAGTTAATGAAATTGTTCATTTGTGTATTCATGTATTTTCTGTTGTTGTAATCCTTAAGCACTGCTCCACGGCAACACTGTTGTAAAATTCAGATTTCCGCTTTACAGCAAAATCTATTCTTCTTTGTTTGTATCTTCCCACTAAAACTTCAGTTCAATAAAGAGAATCAGTGAAGACACATGTGCGTTCCAGCCTTATTTAAACCCATCTAACATCAAGTCATTTATATCAACAGAAATATGAATGGAAACACCAGCTTCAACTCAACAATTCATATGTAGTTATTTTTCTTACTTTATGTGATTAAAAATGTTCAAATTATCACAGTCCTGGTCGCAAAAGCAAAGTTTGAAGGGAATAATTGACATTTTCTATACGTTTTAGGCATAATCAATCAGAAAATGATGCTTATTATCCAAGAACAACAAAAAAAAAAGGAAAAAATATGTTGCACAGTGTTATGTCATAATGTTTGTCTAATAAATATGTGAATCTGTTTTGTTAGCAAGCAAGATAAAAGTCTATGTTGTGTTCAAATCTCTCCTCACGTATTGATTTTCTTTTGAATGATTCTTCTTACGTGTTTCACAAAAGCAATTTAGGTTAAGATAAGGTTTTTCTTTCTTTCCTTTTAGTTGTTGTGTTTTTTCATTGAGCAGTTAAGTGATTCTTTGTGTTTAAAACCATCAACAAAAACAAAGGAGCATTTCCGCTCGGCTTTTGCAGAGTTCAGGTTTATTTGCTTTGCGTTTGCATCTGTCAAATGTTTCTCTTCTTTTTGTCTTGGAAATTGTTCCGTCTTAAGTGTTGCCTGTGTGAAAACCACAAAGTGTACTTGACGGTTTTATCAACCTTTTTTCTCATTTGTTTTTGTTTATGTCTTCCAAGCAAAAGCTGGCAAAGATTCATGTTTGGAATATACAGAGTCTTCTTCTGTTATTATTTTTAGATGCACTAGCATCTGTAGCTACGATAGCCATCACTGACTGACATACCAAAATGTTAGTTACGTCCCTTGCTCAGTATTGCCAATTTAGATATTTTTCATCTAAATCTAGACGTTTTTGGTTGAGTCTAGATGTCATAAATTGCTATTTAGATGATTTGTGATAAAACAAGTAATATTCTTTTTTGATTTATAGTAATAAAATACATAATATTTTCAATAAATTAAGTAGTATTTTTATGAAATGAATGTTGAAGATTAGAGTCGCATTTAATTGATTAATAATATGTATTATTTTTAGATATATATCTGGAGAATCTAGATATTTTCTAGGTGTTTTAAGATGTTTTATGACTCAATTTTAGATGTAAACTTTAAAAATAAAGTTGTCAACACTGAAACCCTTGCTAGATCTTCACTCAAGAAAAGAAATAGTGCCTCTATGGTCTGACTTTCAGGCTTGTTATTATGATCATTTTTATTATTATTATTTTTTCCTTTGATGTCTGATTTCATTCATTGCCAACCGAGTTTCAACAAGTAACCTAGGGCAGGCAACAGTTTTATGACTTAGTAGGTACTGTCAGATTATAGTTATCAGGCTCTCATGTTCTATATACAAGAATCATTATGACGTTACACAAATTAACACATACAACAAAAACAGTACATAGTTGTATATATATAAAAACATTTTTAATTTTACATTGACAGTGCTTTACGAAGGATATGAGCGTGATTTGTGAGAACTATTTTCTGTAATTCATCGATGTTTGGGTTTCATGATATTCTATCTAAATATTTGTCAACTCCCTTTTTGATGACCCCAAGGGCTCCTATAACAACAGGTATTGTTTGAGTTTTGTGACTTCAATTTCCAGATCTTTGTACTCAGGCAGTTTTTCAAATTCTTTTACAGATGTGTTCTTATCTGATGGGATGGTCATATCTATTAATAGGCAATTCTTTTCTTTTTGTCTTTAACTATTATGTCTGGACGGTTAGCCTTGATGGTATGATCTGTATGTATTGGGAAGTCCTATAATCGTGTTTCAGTTACCGGTTCTGAGTGGTGTTCATGCCAGTCTGTTGTTGCTGTTTGGCCTTCATGGCAGATTTCAGTCTTCTCATCTGATGCCTTATTTACCTCTGTTTGTCCACACGATATCTCCAAAAGTTATCAATAAATTTCAATCAAATTATATGGAAGGGTGGGAAATGGGCTATGGAGGAAGTGATTAAATTTTGAGGTGGATCCATGAATTCTTCCTCACCTGCATCGTAGCTATATGTTCACACACCACAGAATATCACCAAAATTTCTTGATGAATTTGAATGACATTTTGTAGAAGGGCTACAGAAGTAATTAAAATTTGAGGCAGATCCATAAATCTTTTACAGTTACCTCCCCTGCATCGTAGCCATATGTCCACTCAATATCTCCAAAAGTTCTCTATGAAGTTCAGTGAATTTTTCTGAAAAGATAGGCCATGGGGTAAGGAAGAATTGGTTAAATTTTGGGGCAGATCCAGGAACTCTTTTACAGTTACCTCCCTTGCATTATAACTCTTTGTGATCTGATTTTCATTAAGTCTTTAGTGAAAGTTTTATTGGCAGAGGTATGCTCTCTCTGAGTGCTTTCTAGATTTTCAGTGTGTTTGCAAGGATTTGTTGTGTCTCTTTTTTGATTGAGGGGATCTTGCATGTTTATGTCTTTTGAGATCTTATGGGTATTAGATGGGTTGTCAATAAAATGGTCTCTAGCTGAAGTCTTTCAGTAAAGGAATCCAAAGAAAAGTGTATTGATGAAATTCTAAATAATTTTCACCTTAGCTATCACTCTCGTTCTTATGGAAAGAATAATGTTGTGTATAATCTGGACTTTAGACCAGCAAATTTAGATATTACACTAAAACTAAATTCCCGTGTAGATAAAAAGAGTTATGTTCCTTGATCCGAGTCAACTCAACTGTAACTCTTAAATTCATAAACCACTTGAAACTCACAGTGGAGCTCTTCAATGAATAGCATAAAGATAGTGGAGCTCTTCTGTGATTTGAAATAAAAAAAAAATTTACTAAATGGTCAAAAGGAGATAATTTCAATCAGAAGTTATTTCCCTTGAAATTCTATTTTCTTTGTATGAATTTAAGAGTTATTAGCTGAAGTTTCAGATAAGAATCGTTGAAATCATTTAAATTTACATAGGCCTGACATTTACTCTAAAAATGATTTATATTATATAAGCTAAGTTATGAAACACTTCTCAGGTCGAATAAGTTGGTTCTGAGAAGATATTTATGAAGATATAATTTGATCTGGCATAGAGCCATGAGGAATTGTTCTCATATATCAGCTTCCTTGCATTGAATCTTTTTTTGCCTTTGTGTAATGGGAAGATACAAACTTGGGACTATAAAATATATTTCCGAGCTGATTTTTTTTCTATTTTACTGACTGAAAGAATCCAAGGAGATTGCTAGCTTCTTTAATCTGATCTCTTAAGCTGAAAGGCAAAGCAATCATTTTCTCATTCTTCTTTAGAATTTCCACTTGTCACTTATTTACCTCTTCCAACAAAGTCGGAAGACGTATATGTATTAACTCATGTCGGTCTGTCTATTTGTCCACACAATATCTCAAAAAGTTCTCAATGAATTTCAATGACATTTTGTGGAAGGATGCAGGAGAGGTAACTGTAAAGATTTCTGTATTCACTCGTGTCGGTCTATCTATTTGTCCACACAATATCTCAAAAAGTTCTCAATGAATTTCAATGACATTTCGTGGAAAGGTGAGGTAACTGTAAAGATTTCTGGATCAGCCCCAAAATTTTATCAATTTTCCTTAGCCCATTGCCATAAGGAAGAATTGATCAAATCTTGGGGTTGATCCAGAAATTTTTACAGTTACCTCTCCTGCATCGTAGCTATATATGAACCGATTTTCATTCATTTTTTAGTGACAATAGCATTGGCAGATATATGTCCTCTCTGAATGATTTCTAGTTACTTATTGTCTTAGCAGTTGCTAAATTTTATTTACTGATCAATATTAGAAACCGTCAACCAAAACTGTTGACGTAGTCAACATAGCTTTCTTCAGTTTTTAAGTGATCTGGCTATCTATCTATCTGTGTATGCGTCATGAGTAAAGGCCACACCAATGGAGCTGAAAACATTTACTTCTCATTACAGCCAGAAAAATCTTCTTTTTTTTTTGTTTTTTGAAAATTCCCCCAAAAATAAACTTTTAGCTGGGGGGTTCAATTTACACTGTAAGTTTCAGCTAAATTGCTCCCTTAGTTTGTGTCCGGCAGCGTTCACGCTTGTTTTTGAAAATTCTGACTTTTTAGTAATCCAACAAAAGGTGATAGAACTAACTTATTCATTGATCAACCCTTTTTCCACTTTTTAATTGATCACCACCAACACGGCATGCAGCCAAAAGATGTTGGTCACATGATGGTTTCTATTCAGTGACTAACCAGACTTGGATCTGCTTCGGCTTCTGGTTAAAATATATTTGACATGATTCTTTTTTTTTTGCATAATGACAAGTTTATTAATTACCTGTGCATTCTTATTAGAACTGTTAGACAGATAAACTTTTGTCTGATTTAAATTGATTTTTGATTTTCTTAGCTTTTAATACTTTAAATGCTATTTATTTTTTACAGTTATACTCCCTATTGTACTACCTGTTTCCTTGAGACCACCAATGAGATTGGAAACTGGGTCATATAGTTACATCAAGAAAGTGTAGGAAGTTAAGTACTGCTAGAAAAATGACAACCTTCGTATTTAGCAGTTGTGACCCAGGGATTTTATCTATGAAGATATTCATAGAAAGCACTGAAAGTGCTAATGAGCTGTATTGGAAACTGTCAACCAAAACTGTCAAAATAGGTTTCTTCATTTTTTGAATTGGTCCGGCTGCCTGGCTGTGTATCATGTATACAGGCCGCAACAATGGAGCTAGAGGGTTGAAAATTTCAACATTTACTCCATTATTATGTCTAGAAAAAAAAAAAATTTTTAAATTCCACCCCTAAAAAGGTTTTTAGTGGGATGTTCAATTTACAATGTAGCTTCATGCTAAATTGATCGCTTAGTTTGTGTCTGCTTGTTTTTTTGGAAAATTCAGACTTTTTTCAGTTTTCAGATTTTTGTGTTATAAAATACATCTGAAAAATAATTTGTTGTTAAATCTAACCAGCAAAATTATAAATTCGATATATGTTGTGAAAATGCATATCAAAAGGTAAATCGGTGTTACTAAGCAACAAAACATCTGTCAAGCTGATGTATTTTCAAATGATGAAATAATTTGCCCTAAATGCCCAATATGACATGTATGTCATATTACAAATCTCGGACACTAAAAGTACAATTTCAAAACAAACTGCAGAAATGTGTTCCATGTGGTCTATTTTATATCCCACATAATTTTCATTCAAGTAGAAATGGGTCCGGGTTAATGTGATGAGTTATTGCTTGAAAGTTTTCTTTGACAGGTATTGAATTCAAATGGTTCTTCAGACGATTGAACTCCTTCTTGTTATTTGTGTTGTAAACAGGACATTTGGCCGATCCATTCTTCGGCCTTCTTCAGGTGTAAAATTGTTTCCATATAAATGGCTGGGCTCTTAAGGCCATATTACATGGAACAGTGCTGATCAATATACAAAACTTCTAAATGCTTACCAAACTGTGATTGATTTGGTAAAATAGCCAGACAAGTGCGGATTTCAACTTTTCAACAAATCTAAACCAGACAAGACAAAGAAACACCCCGGCCATGCACTATAAGGGCTACCCCATTTAAACATAACTTCTGTTTAACCCATCATACTCGGATTTTACACCTCAAGAAGGCTGAAGAGTCGTGTATACAACACAAATAACAAGAAAGAGTTCAATCATCCGAAGAACCATTTGAATATTAATGACTCTTCTCAAAACTATAGAAGGTATTGAATTATATTCCCTTACTTACGTGGTCTGTTTGCTTCAAAATCATTTAAGCATATTTGCTCTCCAAAGATGAACTCTGATCTGGGGATGTTTATGAATGTTACACATACAGTGTGAAATGTAGTTCTAGTTTGAAATCAGTGAGGGAAAAAAACATTTGAATATGAAGAGGACTTTCGCTTAATTAAAGTCCACTTGGTGCATTTTTGTAGAACTGTTTTAAAATAAATATGGAAACAATTATGAAATATAAAGTGTCAGTTGTAGCAAATTAATCTCAGTTTGGTATGCATTTGAAAGTAGTGTATATAGAAAGGCACCATTCTAC
>VCCN01005374.1:3582541-3595775 GCA_006491835.1 Architeuthis dux | reverse complement strand
TGTATCTCCATCACTTTTTCTGAAGAAGCCAGGATGAACTTGTGAAAAGTCAAAATAAACTAAGAAATCTCATTTATACACAACATGGTCTTCTGAATTGTCAGTTCACTCTAATATTATTGGATAAATTATAATACACATCAATACACTCAGAAATATAAACTGTCAGTTTTACCAAATTAATCTCAGTTTGGTAGGCATTGAAAAGTGATGTATATTGATAGGCACTGTTCCATGTAATATGGCCGTAATGGCCTTGCCATAAATATGTAAATTATTATGAAATATAAAGTGAAAGTGTTAGTTTTAGCAAATTAATCTCAGATTGGTAGGCATTTAAAAGTGGTGTATATAGATAGGCACTGTTCTGTATAATATGGCCTTAAGGGTCCTACCATAAATACGGAAACAATTATGAAATATAAAGTGAAAGTGTCAGTTTTATGAAATCAATCACAGTTTGGTAGGCATTTAGAAGTGGTGTATATTGATTGGCACTGTTCCATGTAACATGGCCTTAAGAGCCCAGCCATTTATATGGAAACAATTATGAAATATAAAATGTCAGTTCTACAAAATTAATCTCAGTTTGGTAGGCATTTGAAAGTAGTGTATATTGATAGGTACCATTCTATGTAACATGGCCCTAAGGTCTCTGCCATAAATATGGAAACAATTATGAAATAGAAAGCAACAGTTTTAGCAATTTAATCTCAGTTTGGTCAGCATTTAAAAGTGAGGTATATAGATAGGCACTGTTGCATGTAATATGGCCGTAATGGTCCTGCCATAAAAGTCCAAAGAGAAGTGTAATCTTGTAATCTCGGTCAATTTAAGGCTTAGGGTCTATTATTGTGTGTGAGTTTTTGAATAAATGCTGATGTTGAGCCATCTTCTGTTGGCTTGTTGACCTCTTCACAGCTGAGGGAAATGCTGATGTATTAAGGACCACTAAGTAGATTGTTCAGCGTTTGAGACAACTGCACAACATTCTCGATCGAAAGGAGGCAGCGAGAAACAAAAACAAAAAAGGAAAGAAAAACCTCAGCTGCTACTTATGAGGCATAATTGCCACTCAGCATCTATTTGATTAAGCTCTCAGTTGGCTAATAAATGTTTCTTCCATCTTGCTGTCTTAATTTGGTGCTCTACGAATCTATAAAACCCGTTCCTTCTCTTCAGTCCTTTTCTCCATTGGCCAGAAACGCTTTGGGACCTTTGTTTATTTAATTGAGCTTTGCCCTTTTGCATTGGGTCAGCTTGAGGAGAGAGAGAAAAGAAGAGAATACAATGAGAATAATCATGGGATTATATTGCCCGTGGGTTCTATTATGGGTGGGCTCATCACCTTGTCAATTCTTCAGTCTCAAGTGTATGTTAGGCAGTATCTAGGTACCCTTTTACCAAAATATTGACTTATGTAGGTACATCAATAAGTCTGCAACCTAATGATATAAAAATACACAAGTATTTATTTCTCAGCATAATCTCCTTCCTTGTCAAGGCACTTACTGTATATTCTGGTATATAAGACAGACATTTAATTAAAAAAACAAAAAAACTATGCAAATATTACACTGATAATTATAAAGACATTTATTAATTGGGAACCCATATCAGCCTGGCATTGGTGTTAGCGATTGTAAAATGGCAGCCTAGATCGTATATAAATGAATAAAGAAATGAACGCTGTGCAGGGATCGAACATGCTTCCACTCTGGAAGCAACCTATATGCGGTCCTGCTCTTTACCACTGAGCTAACAGCACTACCATGGAAAAGCAGCGGCCTGAAACATACACATTCGCTCACCTCCTTATTCTAACCATCGTATTTTTAGGCATGTGATACAAAGTGGGCTGCCCATTTAGCAATCGCAGACACTGTGCTGATATGGGTTCCCAATTAATAAATATCTTTATAATTATCATATTCTGTCGGATATAAAATTATCCATTCCTTGATTTCAAATATTACACTACATCAAATGTGCTGGTATTAAGCCTAGGTGGCCACTACCAAAAGCTTGGTATAGACAATTATGGAACTTGAATGAGTTGCATTGAATGGTAGTCTTTCAAATACCCATGTAAACCATTCATCTCATAGTCCGGCATATACCCTAATTTCGTGGTGAATATTACTCACATGGATTGAACATTATACAGTGAAAATTTCAAATCAAAATTCAGCTAATAACTATGTCTCCGGTAATGGACTTATTGAACCATCTTTGTATGTTTATAAAAAAGCCATTAAATCAATAAATTTTTTTTCCGCTTGAAAAGGAGTTCTATTAAAAATTGTGTTTATAACCTTTTTTCTTATCTAGCAAACATCAAAGTGGGGAATCATTTGCTACTTTAATTCATTTATTTACAGTTTTAATGGCTATTAATGAAGATCTAAACACTAAATTGCACTTGTAGAAGATAATCAGTTTTAAATAAGACATTATTAAAGCTATAAAGCACTCAAAGACTGCATACTTCACCCAATGCCAAACACCAACTAAAAACTGAATGAAAATCAGTTCATATATAGCTATGATGTAGGGGAGGTAACTGTGCAGACTATTGTTTACCTATTCTTAATATATGAAAATGTATCTCTCAATTGGAAACAAATTCCTGGATCCGGCCCAAAATTTGATCAATTCTTCCTTAGGGGGGCTACAATTCGACAAAATGTCATTGAAATTCATTGAAAACTTTTGGAGGTATTGTGTGGAGAAAAATGAGTGAATTATATATATCTCTCAACCGGGAAATGATTCCTGGATTTGCACCCAAATTTAACCAATTTTTCCTTAGCTGATGGCCCACCCTTCCACAAAATTATATTGAAATTCATTGAGAACTTTTAGATATATTTTGTAGATAAACAGACAGACAGACAGACAGACATGAGTGAATACATACAGGGTGTCACAGAAGTAACTCCCAATTTAGGACAAATTGAGTGTTACTTATGGGACACCCTATATACCTCTTCCAACTTCATTTAAGTCATTAAAGTGTGCTGTTAACCTGTCACAAACTGTGCCAGATTAACTAAGTAGCAAAAGTAACATATGCCACAGGCCCCGCAATTTTCAAGTGCCCTGCGCTAAATGCTTCAAGCTATCAATTCCGATTCAGTGTTTCTGCTCTTGCTCTATTACTATATATTACACATATAATGTCATTTTTTACATCATAGAGAATAATGCTAAAAGTGAAAGATTTACTAAAGTCATTTTTTTTAAAGATTCAATGTTAATAGGACTATAATTCGTTATTATTGGAGGTTTTTATGCCTTTAACAGCAATGATGTCTATCCATGAAGTAAGACTAATTTTCAAGTATGAATTCAAATTTTGAAATCAAGCTGCTGATAGTGTCATACTATTACTGAAATGTCAGTCATATGTTATATTATCTGGCTGTATAGCAAATGAAAAAATGTTATTACTTCTTATTGGAGGCTTTAAGGCCCTCAACACCAATTAGACTAATTTTCAATTATGAATACAAATTATGACATAATGCTGCTCAAGCTGCTGATTACTATTCATACTATTACTGAAATATCAGAAATATATGTTGTATTATCTGGCTGTATAGCAAGTTAAAAAATGTTATTACTTTACTATACATGTAAAAGAAATTATGTGTTTTAATATTCATGTGTGTTTTTTTAAATTTGGGGCCGTTTTATAACATATGCTACAGGTCCCACACTAGCTTAATCTAGTCCTGTTTCAAGTACTTTTACCAGCACTTTTAGATAGTTACTAAGAAATACTTTCACATTACTTGTCCTTTATACGAATATGTCAATGTGAAATTTAATAACCAAAAGGTGAGATTCATATTTTGCTTACCTCCAGATCATTAGTAGAACTTGTTAAACTGGTTTATTTGCAAGTACAAACCCTGATGCTAACACCTTTATTCGTTCTTTATATCTACCAATATAGGTATATCTACAATGAAATAAAATCAGATTGTCATGATATAATTCAATTGCATGCTTTATGATATCACCTGACCAACTAGAAAGCACTCAAAGAGCGCATGCCTCGGCCAACTCCATTGTCACTAAAAACTGGATGAAAATCAGTTCATAAATAGTTAGAATGCAGGAGAGGTTACAGTAAAAAGATTCCTGGATCCACCCCAAAATTTAATCAATTCTTCCCTAGCCCATGACCTATTTTTGCACAAAATGTCATTGGAATTCATTGAGAAGTTTTAGAGATATTTTATAGAGATTTATTAACAATGCAGGGGAGGCAACTGCAAAAAACATTTCTGGATCCAATTCAAAATTTACCATATTTTAAGCATATTTAAGCATCAATATTTTCCCTAATGGATCATATTAGTCTGTTTAGACCCTATGAACTAGACTGTCAGATGGATGCAGTGCTGCCTTATTTTGGAGAGTCGACTGATCCAGCGAATATTGGACTGAACTTTAATTAAACTTAATTTTTGGGGATTCGCTGCCAAATTCAATCACTTCTTCTGTGGCCCATTGTCCACCCTTCCATAAAATATCATTGAAATTCATTGAGAACTTTTGGAGATATTGTGTGGTGTGGACATATAGCTACAATATAGGGGAGGTAACTGTGCATGGATCTACCCCAGAATTTAATCACCTCTTCCATAGCCTATTGCCCACCCTTCTACACAATTTCATTTAAATTCATCGATAACTTGGAGATATCGTATGGACAGAAAGACATGGATATATTTGAATTTCTGTGAGATGATTTTTTTTTTTTAAAAACTACTGAATATGTTTCAGTGAAAGTGTCCATTGTTTCAAATGGTGGGTAGGAGATTTTTTTTTATCAGTAAAATTGTTACCTTTAAGTGGAAGAGTCCATTGTTACAGACACAGAAACAGAAAAAAAATGACACTGTTCATTATATAAGTTGATTTCAGTTATGGGTCAGGTCACAAATGGTGAGTGTACACTATGCAAATATCAAAGCAATAACCATCCAAACTTTTTTTTTATTCTTGAAAATTAAAAAAGATAATTGTCTTTCTTAGAAGCCTGCTATAAATTCTGAGTTGAGACCAACCAGAGAGCTTTTGAATCTCTTGGCTTTGAGCCCCTCCATTTTTCAATATGATGTTTTCAAACAAAGAAATCAAAGATGCTAATGTGGACTTCTCTGATATAAAAGTGATGTTATGTGTAGATACTTGATGGGTTCACCCGGCTTATTGGCAAATACCCAAGTAAAAATGTCTGCTCTCTGACGTTGATTCAAGCTCATAGTTTATGGGGAAACATACTGTTTGATTCAGGGACAATCTTTTCGTCTTGTATGCCAATATCCTTTAATGTTCTGCCTCACTGGTTATCTGAATCCTATCACTGAACACAGAAATGGTATCTCGCAGCTGCTACAGCTGCTTACATGTCCTCAAAGATCTTGTGTCTAGCTCAATTGCCTCTTGATCATTTTGAGCCAGATCTCGCTCAGTCATTTGAGAAATGTCTAGTTCAACTGGTTCTTTATAATTACCTCTTCCAGCAAGATTGGACTGAGATTGTCTGTTTGTCCATACAATATCTCCAAAAGTTCTCACTGAATTTCAATGACATTTTGTGGAAGAGTGGGCTATGGACCAAGGAACAATTGATTAAATTTTGATTTTGTTAACATTGTGAGCATAGTTCCCTCTAAGCTGTGTGCAACCAATGCACAAAGGAAATTAATGTGTGCACAAAAGGTTAGTTACCTAAAATAATGTAGTTATGAATTAGTTGAACAAGTTTTTATTTAATCATCTCCAGCAACTTTAGTAATAATAATCTTTGAATTGATTTTTGTCAACATTGCATCACATAAAATGTTTTATTTAATGGAACAACAAACTGAACAAAGTAGTTCAAAGTAGAGAATAATATATTAACCAATTACCTTACTTCATATAGTAGTAATATAATCAAAATTTGTGAGCATGGATTTTTAAAGAAAAATATATTCATAATATGATACATGGCAAAAAAACGGTAAAATGCTGTGAATAAGAAGCCTTATCAATTTACAGAAAGTGTAATCATAGATAACAATCAAACGCTGCTGAACCCTGTGCTTTTCCCTGTCTTTCTCCATAATATATACATTATATATATATCAAAACACATATAATAATTTTTATTTATTCATTTGTTTATTTATTCATTTGTTTTCTGTCACACTGTAGGAAACCGATATATAAAATTAAGTGGAACTGCACAATTTGAACTCTGACTTACCAGGGGTATACTGATGACACAGTGTTGAAATTTTAAGCATTAAATATGTTAGTCAGATTTTATACATTGGGGAAAGGGGACAATACATCAAAGCAGCTAATAGCCTAGCCGGGCAGAATTTACAAAACAAAAAAAATGAAATAAAACTGTTGTCATTTTTGACAACACGAGTACACTTATACTATAATAATACACCACATAAAATGAATTAGACTGAAACATTTCAGCAGTCAATGACCGAAACTTTGAACCAGTTACTGATATACGTACTCATCGCCCCCTTTTCCTTTCATCTGTCACATGTCAAAACCTAATAATAGTAAGGACTTAACAAAATATCAATTTCATGGGTACACTTGTATAAATAGATATAGATAGATAGATTCTATATTTATACCAGTAAATCCTTTCCCCATGCTCACAAAGTGAAACAGAGCGTGCACTTCTTATCTGTCCCTTGGATTCTCACATTTCATTTTGCTTTTTTGGGCTCTGCATTTCTCAGCGTGTCCCCCTTATAACATACAAAACCCTTGTTTGTTGTATTGACATCTTATAAACAATGAGCACACACCAACCTCATCTTGTTTTACTGTCTATGATAAAGATAACATGAGCAGAATGTTTTCAACTAAACCAATTACTGAGGACCCAACATAAAACTAGCTGAGGGAGAAACAGACCCTTTCTACATAGAGACGTACTTCTGGCTAGAAAGAATTCAGAGAGTGCATACCTCTGCCAACGCCATTGTCACTAAACACTGGATGAAAATCAGTTCTCATACTCTCACAATTCAGAGGAGGTAACTGTAAAGAATTCCTGGATCCATCCCAAATTTAATCAATTCTACCTTAGCCCATAGCTCACCCATTAACAAGACTAAGTAAGATGCTTAATGCTTGAATTAAAATGTCTCAGTGGACTTCTAAAAGCAATCTATGGGACATATATATCCAAGCAGTCATAGAAAGCTCAGGATATATATATATATATCCCGGGAGTCTCAAAAGGGTTCAGTTTAGTCTAGTCTGGTAAGAGGACACCATTTGGGGAATCCAGTGAAGCCTGAACTCACTAATAATGGGTTGCACCTACCACTTAGTTTAGTATGTGGTTTAAATTGCTGTAATTTTGAGTAAAGCATCAGTTTAGACTGTTTTGGCTCACTAGAAATATAAAACGAACTGAAATCAGCAAAGATCTGTTTATAGTAATTATGTCAAAATCAGATGTGTAATTAGAAATGTAAACTTGATTAGTTTATCTAATTTACATGTTGTAATGGAGAAACACTTAATTAACAATAATGTTTAAATTACGGGTTACAGTCTTGAATCCATAGGAAGCTTAATAAGTTGAAGTCTCTTATTTTGGATTGGGTCAGATGTGATTGGGGACGGAACTTTGATTTTGCATGGCACGATAACATTTTGGGAATAATTATCTTTTTTCATAAAATGATGATTGCTATGTAAATTTCAAAACATCATTGCTGGTGTAGTGAGTTTGGTTCTCACTTGGTACTCCACACTACCAAGTGAGAACCAACTGCAAGATTGGCTCTATGGCATCAACTGTTTACTTACTAAGCTTAGCTTAGTGTGGCTCAGGGCCAGAAGAGTGGAGCACCCAGTGTGAATCAAAGTCATTACAATGATCTGCAAGACTATCTTGGTAACCATTGCTCTATGGTAGTTACCCTCCAAGAGATGTGTATACTCTTGTATAAATGATAATCTGAATGTGCAATATCTTCCTGGTCAATTGGTGATCATTTTTGCATTATATTTCCTTTATAGAGAATATAACGTGCTCATTGAATAAGGTTAAAGATATGGAAAAATACATTTTTTTTCACATTCAATATTTCCCTCTGTGTATGTACAGCTGGTTAATTAGATACCTGTTTGTTGGTCAGTTCCATTCCAGGAGGGGGATGTTAGAATTCTGTGTGTTGTGCAATTTTTTATGTGCGCACTAAATGATTGTACAAATGTAAACTCATAATTGTTTCAAGATAATTTTCGAACAGCCTATCTCTCACGGTTAATTAAACTGTATTGGTATGTTTTAATAGAATACAAGTATGATTACATTCAACAAAGAAATACATTTAATTAAGATTTTATTCTATACTTTGAACTACTTTGTTCAGTTTGTTGTTCCATTAGATAAAACATTTTGTTAAGTCATTCAAATTTACAAACTAGCAGTACTTTTGCGCTTCATACACTTTGCGTCTTTTGAATTTTACATAATGAATGAATATTCTTTCAATAAAAAACCAGTAAGCTATCTACTGAATTTGAAACAGATCTTTGAGAACTTTGCGTTATGAATACTGTCCTCCAAACATGGTTGCAGCCATGCTGTACAAACCAGAGCAGGAAATTAGTGATGTACAAATGTTGGTATTTGAAAATCCGACTGACTAGTTAACAGAAACAGTTAGCTACGAGAGTATTTTCACTAAGTATAATTATAATATATTATTATTATACTTGGACCAAGTCTGTAGGGATACTAAGATTACTGTATGAACGGAAATATACTAGATATTATAAATGATGAAAAGGATCTTGTTATCATAGTAACTGATAAACGATCATTCTCCAGGTATATTGGCAGTGCTGCTGCTAAGGCGAACAGGGTGATAGGACTGATTAAGCATACCTTTTCATATATAGACAAAGACTCGTTCCTTATACTATATAAGACTTATGTCCATCCACACTTCGAGTACTGTGCACAGGCCTGGTCACTGTACTTGGAAGGAGATAAAAATCTTTTAGGAAAAGTCCAGAGACTCGTCTCTGGACTTTTCCTAAGTTAGTACCGGAATTAAAAAGTATGAGTTATGAGGATAGGCTAAAAGTGTTAGGATTAACATTGTTAGAAAATAGGAGAGATCGGGGAGACTTAATAGAAATGTTTAAGATTATGCATGGTTTAGAAGTAGTAAACCCTGAAGAATTTTTTTTATTAGAAGCGGGTACAAGGGACTGAGAGGCTACACATATATGGTAGAAGCAAATAGAAGTAGATTGAATATCAGAAAATTCTTTTTTAGCAATAGAGTGGAAGGACTTTGGAATAGATTACCGGAATATGTAGTGCTATCAACAGATGTAAATGATTTTACTAAGAATTATGATGTTTATTACACCACTGCAAAGGTTAAAGGCCCTAAATATGATTGTTATGATGTGTGCTTGTATATACAAATTGTATACTTTCTAAATGTTCTAAAATGTTCTAACTTGCAAAGAGAAGAACACGCAACAGTTGAATGGCAGAATATAGTCAGGGAAGTCCAAGTCCGCTGATGTGATTATACTTACAATCAATACTTACAATAAAGTATAAGTAGAATTATTAAATACTACATTATTTTGGGTAACTAACTTTTTGTATGCCTGTTAATTTCCTTTGTGCACTAGTTCTGAAATGTATACGCGTACACACACGTACATCTTAGGGGGGACTATGGCTGTCAGTGTCTGGCAGCTGGTCCCTCATGGCATTTAGGGGGGGTTACTTGGAGGTGCCCATTTCTGCTCCCAATAACATGAGACCGATAGCATTTGATTACATTGAAATAGTAGCATGGAAACAACCCTAGCATGACTGATTAATAAATCTGATCTACCTTTATTTTCGAGACGAGCTGGTGGCCAACATTCAACTCCTCTCCCAGATTACCTGGAAAGGAGGTTTGAGGTAGAGAATAAGAGGTTTTCAAAAAAGTAATGAAAGAAAGTAGGTAGTACATTCATTCCTATTTCTAAAGAAAAATAGAATTTTTTTAAATTGTCAAATGTAGAAAGAAAAACAAATCCACAGCAAACTCATGCATTAAATGGAAAAACCCTATTATGAAAACATTGAAGTATTTACTTGATTATTTTATGTTTTCCACAAAAATGATATACATAATATATATATACATATATAATATTCATATGAACTAACAATGGCATTACTTACAGTTTTGATAAAGCAAGCAAATTTTTTCTTTTATCATAGAAATAAGCATTTTTCTCTTTTTAATGATATTTTTCTTCTTAATTTGTCATAAATAATTCGGGCATATTCAAGAGTTTGGAATTTTCTTGTCAAAATGTTTTGTTAATTTATATTTTGACAAGAAAATTTCTGTATTGGGTCACCTCATAATCAGCCAATGAAACAAACTTATAAAGAGGGGAAAAAAATTAAAAGACACAAAACTATTATTCATACATTTCATTTGCCGTTCACTATTTACATTGTTGCTTGGGAAGAGGAAATGAGACATTGGTTAGAAGATTTCCTTATTTTTATACTTATTGCTTGAAATATAAATAAATAATTGTATATAATTGGTGAAATTAAGTTCATTCATTCATAAATAAAAAAAATGTATTAAAAAACCTGCTGACATTTCTTTGTGAATTCACATTTTATTTGTCGGCCAAAAAGTTTGTACGGTTTATTAAGTAAAAATGAAAGTAAAGACAAATTTTATACATTCAACATTAACTTTATTGAACAAACATATTTACCGTTTTCTTCCAGAGCCTTCTACAATCTTTCAGGCAACTTAATTCAATCCTCAGAGGAATTCTATCTTTCTCAGCAAAGAACCACTCTTGGTGCCTATTGCAATTTTCAGGCAACTTAATTCAATCCTCAGAGGAATTCTATCTTTCTCAGCAAAGAACCACTCTTGATGCCTATTGCAGTCTTCCAGGAAATTTTTCATTAAGGGAATTTTGTAAAGATCGGAATAAATGATAATCTGAATGTGCAATATCTTCCTGGCCAAATGGTGATCATTTTTGCCTAGCCATCAAAGAAAAATGCTACCTTCAATTGGTTTAATTGAGAGTAGTACTTGTATGCATCAATCATTTGGTTCTTTGGAAGGAGCTCACAGTAGTAGACTCCCTTCCACTCCGATCATGTACACAACATCACCTTCTTTGGATGAAGACCAGCCTTTGGTATGGTTAGTGATGGTTCATTTTGCTTGGCTCATAATCTCTTGTTTTTCACATTGCTCTAAAATATCCACTTTTCATTAAATATCAGTCACAATTTCTTTTCCAAAAACTCAACATTTTCATTATTTTTTTAAGTAGTTTTTTTCTCTTAATTTATGTGAAAGCCACACATCAAAGCAACTAACATAACCAAACAGGTCCAAATGATTTCCAAAATTTCATTTGGATGTTTTTGGCCTATTGATCTGGATATTTTTACTATGTTTACAAATCCTGTTTTTTGTTTGGGCTGCATTTTTACCTTTTTTTAAATAAAAAAGCATAATAGTTCTGGTTAGTCACTCATGTGACCAACGTCTTTTGGCAGCATGCCGTATTCAAGGTGATCAATTAGAAAATTGGAAAAAGGGGTGATTAATGAATAAGTGACTTATCTCGCCTTTAGTTTCGGCAGTGATCACTAAAAAAATCTGAATTTTCAAAAAAACAGACACAAACTAGTGTTCAATTTAGCATAAACTTACTTGCACATTGTTAAACCTATTTAAGGATGGTAATTGTAGACAAGTCCTTAATTTATAAGGAGTAAATGTTGAAATTTTCAGCCCTCTATCTCAATTGGTGCGGCCTGTATGCGTGATACATACATAGCCAACCAGCCAGGCAGACCAACTTGAAAATTGAAAGAAACCTATGTTGACAGTTTTGGTTGACGGTTTCTAATATGTGAGAAAATGGTGATTATGTTATTCCATCTTCAATATTAGAATCAATTAACAAAAATCCACCAATTTTGACAATTTAAAAAAAAATGCAAACAGACATGATAGCAGTCACAATAGAATCAAACACATCTTTTTGAATGAATCAAGTTAGTTAAAACTAAACTTCCTAATGCCATCTTATGACAAAAACAGAAAAAGCTTTTTAGGCTACCCAATATCTTTTGTCTGTATGTTGTACGTTTTAGGTTCATACTACAGTCATACATCGACTTATGGCCAACCGTCTTACATCCAATAGCAGATGTGTCCCCATAAGAGCTTAAAACCTATTAATTGCTGATGAAGGGAATTTCAGTCATTGCATTACTGTGGCTCAGAAAATGACTGTCATGTTATTGTTAGCTTGCTAAATAGAACACAGTGTATACATCAGGTTTGTTTCAAGTTCTTCAGACAGGGAAGGCAAGAAGGAGAAGATTCAGAAACAATGTTGGTTAGAGCTTATGACTTAGTGAAATGGATGAAATCTTTTCTTTTCTCTTCAGAAAGTGAAAAGCAAAGACATATGTAAAACATAAACGACTAGGTAAATATGTATGTGTCATGGTGTCTTATGTTGTGGAGTGCATATATCTCACTTCCTCCTATAATGGTCAACTTACATAACTCTGATGCAAGTTGACGGATGGCTGTGTTTAGTCTCTCTGAAGCACTGCAAGATTTGTTTCTTTTTAGCTTTTTAGATAATTCAATTCAAGATCCTCAAAATATAAAGAAAGTCAAGTTATATAAATATGAATAAATGTTTAACATATGTTTTGCTGCAGCGTTTGAAGGCTTTTGAAAAGAAAATTCTCTTTTGGAGGGCAAAAAACAATGGACACAGCAAGATGTGTGCATACTAGCTCTATCTTTATGTATTCAAATGTACATGTGCAGGAAATCTGTGCATCTTTGTAAATGTGTGTCCATGTTCGTGTGTCAATGGGTAATTATTTACATATGAATATAAATGTACTGAGGTGATAAACATGACTTTATATGTATAACATAATTGTATATTAGTATATGCTAATGATTTTCCATGGAAGTAAATGTGTGTGTGGATTGGAGTGAGTTCATGCCTGTAAATACTTATTAATAACAAAATCTGAATATACATCACAGACACATTATATAATATTTGCATGTGTGTTTGTGAATCTGTGGTATATAACTATATTTATCCATAAGTGTGAATACATCTGTATTGT
>VCCN01005374.1:3550511-3563470 GCA_006491835.1 Architeuthis dux | reverse complement strand
TATTTATGTATTTTTAATCACGTATAAGTTGTTTATTGAGTTACCAACCAAACAAAGTTTATTTCAGTAAGAAAGTAGTTTATTATTCCTACAAAAAGGTATGTTTTAATTAATAGATTTAGTGGGAAAACTATTCATATTTCCTTTTATTTGCATAAACTAAGGCATTCACTTAAATATACCTTTCAAAATAGGACAAGCCTGGCTGTTGCAGGGTCAAACTCCATTCCTACTTCTATTCCGACTGAAGACTTTTGTATTGTATATATAATAAATAAATTTGTAAATGTATAAGACTTATCAGTTTGGCTCAGTTGATAAGAGAGCCGCCTACCAATCAGTGGGTCGTGATTTCAAATCACGGTAGCAAAATGCTAATTTTATGTATCTGTTTGGTTTAATGTGACAAACTGAAGAGTTTACTCTCGTAAATTTGATGAGGATTGTTCTTGTTGTTATGAGGGTAAAATAAAGTCAGCTCCAACTTGGACTGGAGTTTGACAAAAAAAAACCAGTCAAATTAGCGGGAAAATATTTTTTGAGTTGGCAACACTGCAGGTCAGGCCTCCTTTAACCCATTAACTGTGAATGACAGGAATTTCTGTCATTGCAGTTCTATGGCTAACACAATGACATTTCCATTTTATTGGGATTGATGGCATCTCAGTTCTATCTGTGAGACAGCGCTTTTATCTGGCAATGGATTATCTTGCAATGGGAAAGGGTGCTTATCTTGCAACAGATAACTGCAATGGATTATCTTGCAATGGACAAGGGCTCTTATCTTGCAATGGATAACTACTCACAGCTAATGGGTTAAAAAGATTGATGGTGAATTTAAAACGTTTTTTAGATGCTCTTTGGACTGTTATGATTTGTGTATCCGGCCACCTGGGGCGGAAATGTAAGTGACCTCGATCACCGTAGGAGATGGGTATATTGCATCAATGTTGTAAACAGGAAATGGTGACCGGTGATTGACACCATATCACACCACCTAGGCCTTAGAGAAACTATAAAAGAAGTCAGTCAACCCTCCCTGGGTAGCAGACAGAAATCTCGACACTAAAAGAAGACGCAGACATCAGCGGAGCCATTGAGGCCCGAGACCGCTGTCCCTGCTAGGGAACACCCTGGCGGTTCTTTTTATCTCTCTCCCACTCTTCACTCTCCGGCCGACAAAGATGTATGTTGTGTAATAAAAATATGTCCAGTTTCCTTAATAGTGAAGTCCAGCGAATTCTACCCGGCCTATATAACAGGACTAGTCTCTTCTCTCAGAGGATTTGGTGGATTGAGAGTAATGAGCCTCACCCACCTGGCTCTGGAGATAGAATACTAGACTCTATGATTTCCCCCACCCCTTCTCTATCCATCCGACTATTCTCATGTACTGGAAATCGCTGACATTTATCCTTAGTGTACAGTAGGCTTGGCTGATGGCTGCTACTAATACTATAAGTGTTACAGACATGGTAGGGAGGGATAGTGGAGAAAAGAAAGTTAGTTTAATAAGAGGGTAGGGAGGGGTAAGAAAGGTAGTTTAATAAGAGAGTAGGAAGAGAGAGGAGCTGATGGCTGCTATTGATACTATAAGTGTGACAGTGGGTCATTTAAAGTAACATAAAAAATTCAAAAATCTTGGCCCCTGATGCTTTGAACATGGAAAACAATAATTCAATTCAAGTAAATAAAAAGCTATTTCAATATTGTATTAATTTTGACTACTTTGTACCTTTATCTGGTCGAGTGGTCAAAGCAGCTGGGCGTAAACCAGGCTTCCCTCTGGCAAGAGGGACGTGAGTTTGAATCTCACCAGAAGCTTACTCTTTATTTCCTTCCTCCGTTTATTCGCTGCTGTCGAGTGACGGTCCGAGTTGTGATAAAAATAACTAAACCTAGCGTTCCAAGGGATATTTATGAATCACTGCTTCTTTTTACCTCGTGAATTAAAGTCATGGTGGGTAGTGATCACTAAAAAAGTCCAAATTTTCAAAAAACAAGTGAGAATGCTGCTGGGCATTGAAGAGATCAATTTGGCATAAACTTACATTGTAAATTGAACCCTATACTAAAAACCTATTTTGGGGGTGAATTTTCAAAAAAACATATGAGTGCAAAATTTTAAGTTTCTACTATGAACGGTTAGGGCTGGGCGAAGTCCAGATACATAGATTGATAGATACATATAAATGTGTGAACACATGAATAACCTAAACCCAGCAACAGTGTTTAAACCGGTCTGTTGTGGGTAGCGGTGGTTAATAAGAAGAAAGTAAAAAGTAGTCAAAATTAATACAGGTCTGGTTAATCACATGACCAATGTCTTTTGGCAGTATGCTGTGTTGGGGGTGATCAATGAATAAGTTACTTCTCTCGCCTTTTGTTGGATCACTAAAAGGTCCAAATTTACAAAAAATACAAACATGAATGCAGCTCGACAAAAACTAAGGGACCAATTTAGCAAAAACTTACATTGTGAATTTTGAAAAACAAAGAAAACGTTTTTTCTAGACATAATAGAGAGTGAATGTTTAAATATGCGTGACACATACATAGCCTGCCAGAATCACTGAAAAACTGAAGAAACTTATGTTAACCCCTGTTGACAGTTTTGGTTGACGGTTTCTGAGAGAGAATTTTTTTAAAAGCTAGATACTATCTTTATTATGGCTGTGTAGAATAACAACTGTTTTAAAATATGTTATTCCTGTCATTTAAGAAAAATCTCCAGGGGGCAGCATTTTGCATCAACATATTGAAAATCTGTTTGTGGATGTTTTTAACGTCAGCATCGGATGTTTTTCTTAAAGAGGCTATCTGATAGCAAAGAAAGTGACCACTTCACCAAACTGCAATATCTGAGAATATTGACAATCAACACAGATATCCAATGCTGCTACTTTATATTTTTCCCCCTTTTCTTATGTTTGCTTTGCTGGTGATTTTCCTACAACAAACCCACGTGGCTTTTGCAGCTAGTCACTTCCAAGCACATTCATCATCTCACCCTTTTTTTGTACACACCTCATCCTTATTATTGTTATTCAGGACGGACAGTGAAAAGGCTTTGCACGCATGAGGATGCCCAAGTCCGAAGACTCTCACGCAGCCTGTGTCAGAAATGGAACAGCTTTTTCAAAGAACAGGAGCGACTCGTTCCAGTCGAGGTGGAGAGTGATGCGTCGACAACCAAAATGAGAAACACTTCTCGCTCATTTATTGCTAAGGCTTTTGCTGAGGAAGAGGTAATTTTCATTTATGTCACTTTTCTTCAAGGTTTTATATTTTCTCGTTTTATTTCAGTCATTTTAAGCAAAAATGATAAATAGTTTAGATAAGATTTTTTATTGCAATGGACTAGTAATAAATAATTTTTCCAATTTCCTCAATTTAAGCTTTTTTTTCTCAATTTATATTATTTGATTTTTGTCTGCCTTTATTGCCTTTATTATCTCTGCCATAGGGAACGCTTTCGTTAAGGGGGGGGGGACAGAGGATTTTGCCCGAATTTCACTGATTTGTCCGAAATTTTACACTGTTTTGCCTGAATTTTGCTCATATGCTTATGTCTGCCAAAGAAGTTTGAAGAGGTATATGAATTCACTTGTCTTTGTCTGTCTGTCTATTTGTCCACAGAATATCTTCAAAAGTTTTGCATGAATTTCAATTAAATTTTCTGGAAGGGTGGGCCATGGGGTACGGCAGAAATGATTAAATTTCAGGGTCGATCCAGGAATTCGTTACAGTTCCGGAAACGTTTTCTGATACAAGAAAAAAGAAAGGGCTCTTTACTTTGATTGAAAACTGTCATAAGCTTTACAAAAAAGGATTTTGTGTTGTATTTTCAAGATAACAAACACAGATGAATATTTTTCTGGTTGTATATTTTCCACTTCCATTTTTAACATTTACAAAAAATGTGCAGCAGGCATTAAAATGAAATGCTGATCTGAAAAGATGTTTAACCTTGTTGATCTTGCAAATTTTTCTCAATTCAAAGCTCTTCATTCCTGCCCTCCTTTTGGGTATTAAGGTTCTACCTTTTTTTGAATTGGGATTTTGTTTTCTTTGGGGAAAAAAATCATCTTATGATATAAAAGCCCATGTCACTTTTCTTGTTTGTTTCTTTGTTTCTGCCACGCAAACAGGAAGAGAGGAAGGGGGTAAAGCACGGTTCTACTGTATTTGTGTAGTTGCGTCTACATCATTACTATTACTACTACTACTGCTGTTGTCTTCCACTAAATGTAGGCATCTCTGATTTTTCATGTTTTATTCGTGAAAAATCAGACAAATTTGTTTTTTACCCAATTCTGTTGCCTTATTGTTTTAAAATTATTAAAAAAACGAAAATATGAAGAGTCAGAATCAACAGAAAAATAAATTTTGTTCAAGGTATGCATTTAATATATATATTCATATAATGTATTCATATGTAAATGATCTTGTCATTTTTTTATGGGTACGATGCTAGTCTAATTATATTTTCTTATGAATCATCTACTTACCAGTAAGAAAAATGCGTACCTGCACAATGTGTTAATATAATTGTAAAAACTTTTTTTTAAAAATTATAAAATAGACAAAAATATATTAATACAGTGGCACAAAATAGCTATTTTTAGTGGCATGTACCCACATGTAACGTAAAAAAATATTGTTTAATTTTAATTTTAAACTTTCGGAAACATATCTTATGTCATTTTAAAGGATGAATAAAATATTTTCCTAAATCTCCTTTTGTACTCATTTTATATACCAGTAAGAAAACTGTGTACCTGCACAATGTGTTAATATAATTGTAAAGCCTAACACACTGAACAAGAATATTTTAACATAAAATAGCTGTTATTAGTGGCCTGTACCCACATGTAACTAAAGTTTGTTTAATTTTGCCACTGCATTACTATTTTGTCTATTTTATGTTAAAATATTTTTGTTCTGTGTTTTTTAAGTTTTTACAATTACATTTGGTTCAATATCACCAAATATTTCAAATTGATATGTTGCTTGATTTTTGAACTGACTATTTTTACAACACATCAGAAAAACATATCTGCTTCAAGTGATGCATAACAGCGAACTGAAGACACAAGTGGATAGAAACATTAAGAGGTTGTTTATGCTTACCCATTGGTCAATGTATAGCATGTGGTTCATGCATGAACACTCTGGTTTGACCTACATAACCCAATGCTTCTCCATTAATCATATAGGTTGAACATTATACAGTGAGAAGGTCAAATAAAATTCAGCTAATAACTATGTCAGGCTTATTCATCTACCCCCCTCGTAAGTCTTGACACAGACAAGATCAGTTCAAGGCAAAAGTCTTTTTTGGAAGATTTTACAACCTCTCATTGGCATGCATTCTTCCCCATTAACTTTGGTTAGCATATGAAAAGATTTGGTAGCTGTTTTTCTTCAATTTTACCAAAGATTTCAAACTGATGTGTTGCTTGATTTTTGAACTGCCAATTTTTACAAAACATCAGAAAAACATATCTGCTTCAAGTGATGCATAAAAGACATAAGTGGATTGAAACTTTCAGGGGTTGTTCATGTTTTCCCAATGGTCAATATATACCATGTGGTTCACACATAGTGAGCCTTGAAAGCATCCTCGGAAAACTAACTGGGAGGGAATGGGAGTAAACATAGACAGAGAATATTTAAACCAGTTTTGATTCGCTGATGATGTCTCATGACATCAGAAGCATTGGAAGAAATACAAAATATGTTGAGTGATCTAAATAGGGAAAGTAAAAAAGTATGGTTAAAAATGAGCAGAACAAAGACAAAAGTAATGTTCAACAATAAAGTCCCATGAAAGACTAATAAGAATAGAGGATGAGGCTTTAGAAGATGTTGATAAATATGTTTACCTAAGTCAACTAATAAAGTTAATGAAAGACCAAGAAAGTGAAAAAAAATGATGCATCATGATTGGCTGGAAAGCATTTGGTATGAATAAAGACATATTGAAAAGCACTTTACCAATATATATATATATATATATGAATGACTTGGCTCCGTTTTCCACGTCTTTTCAGGTCCTAAGTCAGCAGGGCCTGAGCATGAATAGCCCAAAGTCTGCACAACAGAGTTTTAAGGTGAAGTGCAATGTGTGCACCTTTACCCAGGGGTTTGTGTGCTATGGTCCACCGAGGTGGCGCAGATAGCAGCAAGCCACCAAGGTCGTAGGTTTGACAGGAGTTTCCTTCTCCTGGCAGATGCGAGCTAGCTATGGGGGGTCTGCTGCCCCTTTGTCAGAGTGTTCCGACGGTAAAGCTGACCTGGGTTCTTGAACCACAGGACGTGAACACACCGGATATATCAATAAGTCTGTAGCCTGCATTTATTTTACACAATAGATTTTTTTTTCAACATAATCTACTTCCTTGTTAATGCACTTAATTTGGTGGTGAATATTGATGACATAGATCAAACATTATAGAGTGAACATTTCATATTGAAATCCAGTTAATAACTGTGTCAGGTAATATACTTATTGATCCACCCTCATGTAGATATGCACACACAGACACCACTACGTACATCAATAAGTACGCAGGCAAATGATTAAAAGATCTTTTGACAAAACACATATTTATTTTTCAACATGCATAATCTCCTTCTTTGTCAATGCACTTAATTCAGTGGTGAATATTAATGACATAGATCAAACAGTAAACAGTGAAAATCTCAGATCAAAAGCTAATAACGACATGTCAGTCTGCAGACTTATAGATTCACCCTCGTATATATAATTGTATATAGTTATAGACCTTGTTGATAGTTGTTTAACACTATTAATCTCTGTTACCAAATTTATATCTATCTATCTATGTATCCAGACTTAACTGTTCATAGTAGAAACTTGAAATTTTGCACACACACTCCCCTTGATGAGTAGGGAAATTTTTTTTTTTTTTTAAATCTCCTCCAAAATAGGGTTTTAGTGAGGGGTTCAATTTTCAATCAAAGCTTTATGCTAAATTGGTCACTAATTTGTGCCCATTTGTTCTTTGAAAATTCAGACATTTTTTAGTGATCACAGCCCAACTTTTTAATTGTCACCCCCAACACTGCTTATATGGATGGCAGTGATTAATAATTTCCATTGGAATAATGGTTTTTTTTTTGTTTTCTCATGCAGTTAATAATCTTTCAATGTATAAGAAAATCAAAATAAATATGTAACCTCTGTCAATATTATAAAATAACTTTTCTTTCACAGCCTGTTTTCTTTCTTATCTTATTAATATCAGATATGTTACTAGTTAAAAACCATCAACCAAAACTGTTAATGTAGGTTTCTTCAGTTGGTCTGGCTGGCTGGCTTGCTATGTATGTGTCGCACGTACTGGCACGTATTATGTCTAGAAAAAACTTTTTTTTATTTTTTGAAAATTCCCCCTCAAAATAGGTTTTTAGTGGAGGATTCAATTTGCAATGTAAGTTTATGCTAAATTTGTCCCTTAGTTTGTGTCTGGCAGCATTCACTTTTATTTTTTGAAAATTCAGAATTTTTAGTGATGACTGCCGAACAAAAGGTGAGAGAATTAACATTCATTGATCACCCCCTTTTCTAAATTTTTAATTGCTCACCCTCAACACGGTATGCTACTAAAAGACGTTGGTCAAGTGACGGCTCCTATTGAGTGATTAACCAGACCTGTTCTTTTTCCATTAAAAGGAAATGCATATTTTTTTTCTATAGGGAACATATCTACACATATACAAATCTTACCATTCGTGATTTGACCAAATATAGATTTGCATTTACATAAATCAGATGAGTGAAATTAAATGAATCTTCATTATCATTAAAATCTCATCTTTCTCTTTTGTTATCACTTGTTGTCTCTTCTTTTGTACACACACTCATACCTTACACATACAAACCACATACACACACACATGTACTGAAATCTTATAAGTTAGATTTTCATACACACGCACACACACATTAAGGAAACACATGTACCAAAATCTTATGTTAGATTTTCAATTTCTTTGTACATATGCACACACACACGCACACACACATTAAGGAAAGGAGAACACATACAGACACTCATGTACCAAAATTTTATATGTTAGATTTTCAATTTCTTTTTACCTATGTGCACATTCACACACGCACCTACACAACACATTCACGCACACACAGATACACAGATCAAGGAAAGAAGAACATATACACATACTCCTGTACCAACATTTTTTACTTTAGATTTTCAATTTCTTTGTCAGGCAAGAATATATTTTTCTCAAAATCTATTTTACCTTTTTTAAAAATACTTTCGATTCTTTTCAATATAATTTTTTTGTAAAACTTATGTTCAGTTTTGAAGCCAAAAACATTTCAGACATTATTTTTCTAATTTGTTCAATTCAGATCTAAAATCTTAGTCACATTTAATACATCTATAGGAATAACTGGATTACATTAAGAAAAACCATAGTACAGGCGTCCCCCGTTATAATGCGGGTGTTGGGGTCCAAGAAAGCCAACCATGTTACAACTGAGCCGCGATAAGAATTTAGCCATTTTGTAGCTAGAGTAATATTTTGGTGTCCACTATCCGCCCGCGTTATGACGCGTATCATGATATACCAAATTGAGTTTTAACAGGGGATGCCTAAGAAGTAACATTTGAAATAAAAGGCCATAGATGACAGAACTTTGATAAATTCTATGTAATAAGTAGCAGGCCCCAGGCAAAGCTGGTAATAGGCCCAGGCCAGATGGGAAAAGTAGGCCCCATTTGTTTGAAATACACATTGAGTATTTTTGTAATCAGTGCTAAATACATATGATTTATGTATGGGTATATACATGTATATGTAGTGTACATGACGTACTTACAAGGAACAGAACAGAATAAAAGAACTAGAACGATTTATAATAAAAGTAATGGCAAGCAATTTTATTCAAAATATAAGACAATAGAGTAAGACGTAGCATTTGCCTCTAGGAGAGGGAATTGGCTCTCTCAAAACTGTAGGCCCATGCAATCCCCCCCACCCGGCCCTCCCTCTGTTCTGGCCTAATAAGAAGATGATTATATTTTCTGGTTTTTCTTTGTTCCATGTGGCTGCATTGTGCGACTTGAACATTTCTACTGCTAGGTGAAAATCAACGTCGAGTAATCTTGATCCTATTGTCTGTATATTGTGCGTAGAGGAGCAGTGGTAAACGTATAAACTGACAATTTCAGTCAATGTAGATCTCCATCTGCAACTGCTACAACTACTACGACATGGACACAGGGCTGATCTTCTTCATACCTGACAGTAAGGGGCTCTGTCTTTTCTCTCTCTGTGAAACTCTGCTTAAAATAGAGGGCTTATGCATCGCATCATACTAGCAAGGATTATGGAAGATTATTGGATAGGCTTAACCCTGGACAGTCACACAAACAAGAAATGTTAAGACCCGGATGCTGAACCTACAGCTTTATAAGGTGAAAGAGCACAATAAAAAAGAAGGAAAGTAAATGAACAATAAGTAAATGTTTGTTTTATTTTTTTAAAAAGTATTGACTTTTTTTATTTATTTATTTGCAGAGTAATCCAGCAGAGATTTCGAAGACTCTGGAATCTGAATTATTTCATCAATGTCACAAACTGGTAGGTAAACATTACCGGAGAATTTCACGGAAACTGATTTTCGCCTTAAAATCAGAAGAAACGAGAACAAGATTAAAAACAAATCAAATCTCCGCAAGTGAACTGGTAAAAGAAATAATCATGTCGATGCCGAAGGACCAACAGCCTTGAATCAGCTTAAAGAGAGGATTTTCGATTCTTTTCAATTTTGCCTGTTCCGATTCTTTTAAATTTTTCATTCTTTTAGATATTTCATTCTTTTAAATTTTTCATTCTTTTAAATTGTGCCATTTTCACTTTTTTTCCAAAAAATAAATCATCAATGAATAAATCATTATTTTTTAAAGTGACTTTCGTTGATATTTTCTTGAAATTAATGTACTTTTATTTACCTCTTCGAACTTTGTTGGCAGAGGTATATGTATTCACGTGTGTCTGTCTGTTTGTCTATGCATATCTCCAAAACTTCTCAATTAATTTCAATGACATTTTGTGGAAGGGTGTGCCATGGGCTAAGGAGGAATTGATTACATTTTTAGGCAAATCTAAGAATCTTTCACAGTTACCTCCCCTGCATCGTACCTATATGTGCACACAATATCTCCAAAGGTTCTCAATGAATTTCAATTAAATTTGCTGGAATGGTTGGCCATGGGTTAAAGAAGAATTAATTAAATTTTGGGATAGATCCAGAAATCTTTTTAACAGTTACTTCCCCTGCATCGTAGCTATATATGACATGAATTTCAATCAATTTTTAGCTTCAATGGCGTTGGCTACAGGTATGTATTTTCTAGGATTAGGATTTATCATGTGAAATTAACAATATATTTTTACCCACACTTGATTTAATAGATTGGTTTTTTGTTATTTATAAAAACGAACGTCTCGGCTTTGTTTTAACTTACTTCATTCGTCATCTGACACTAAGTCTATTATCTTCAAATTGAAATCTAATTCAATTCAATGCTAAACCAGGTGTCAGCACCTAAAGCTCGATTTATTTCATTCTTTATTTTAAGTTATTGAGACACATGAAGACATTTTACTTTCCTTAATTCATTTGTATGTTTGTTATATAAACTGTTATGTGGATGTAAGGGAATCCGACTGAATGGTAGATGTGATTAGACCATGTGGAAAAAAAAGGACACCCACCCACATATGTATATAAGCATAAACATACCTAGCTGTATACACACACCAGAACCCCCCTGATTCAATAGACAGAACACACATGCACAGGCACATACAGACACACAATAACTTGACCTCACAGACCACTTCAGCATTTATACTTATAATAAATCACACCAACTACCCCCACCCACTTTAACAGCTGACACACAGAACCACCTAATCTAAACAGCCTTTATAGCTGATACACATACACAGACACACTTAGACTAAACACCCACACTCCACCAGACCCATAAAGAACTTTCAGCCAAATAAACCAGGTCACCTGCTTTCCTCTCCAGGCATAGAAAACATTTGTCATTTCATTTCGACCATCCCGGCATGGATAGTGTACATTTCTGCAATGTTCAAATTTCTTCTGATAGAGCAGAACCTGTGTATATGGTTGCTTCCAGTGTGGACGCGGGTTCGATCCCTGCATAGAGTTCATTTCTTTATTCACATTTACAATTTAGACTGCTCGTTTAGCAGTCGTTCACACTGGCACCAGATATAGGTTTTCAACTAATAAATATCTTTATAATTATCATATTCTGTCGGATATAAAATTATCCATCATTTGATTTCATACTGTCGGCATAGGGAACCACATTATTTTATGAAAGGGTGGGCCATGGACTGAGGGAGAATTGATAAAGTTTTAGGACAGATCAAGGAATTTTTACAGTTACCTCCCCTGCATTGTAGCTATGATGAATTAACTCTCATTCAGTTTTAAGTGATGATGGCCTTGGCTTAGGTATGCGTTCTCTGAGTGCTTTCTAGTTTCAATTGATGAGAACGTTATATTTTATATTTTTCTTGAATAGATTCTGTATTCCAATTAAAATATTCTAATTGAGGTTTATAATTAAGGAAATCTGAAAATTCCCTTAATTAAGAATGATTGCAAGATATTTTCCTATCAAAAGATGCAACCACTTATCAAAATTGTTCTACTTTCTGCATGTATACGAGGTGTGGCTATTAAATGAGACTTGGCCCACGAAAGTTAAATCACAGTGCGCAAGTGCGAACCACGTGGTATACATTAACAAATGGGTAAGTAGAAAGGTGAAGTGTCCGTCTCTTAAGAGACAGCTCACATTGGAGTATGAACGGACAGTGATGAAGAACCGGTTTCTGTTGCATGCGTCAGCTTAGGGATCCTTGCAAGTTTCAAGTCTACAAGTTTTTATGACCACCCCCTCGGAGGGATGCAAGTCCACCAAAGGGGTACCTCCAAATTAATTACACAGCTTAGAGTGTACTCAATTAACTGCCGAGTGCACAGAGAAATTTGTCCTAGTTTCCCCACACTCTTTGCTCATACTGGGTATCGAACCTGGGACCTTCTGCGTGTGAGGCAGACGTGCTAACCATAACAGTATCTGAGTGGCTAAGTATAAACAACCCCTGAAAGTTTCAACACGCTCATGTCTTCAGTTCGCTGTTACGCATCGCTTGAAGTAGATATGTTTTTCTGACATGACATGAAAATAGTAAGTTCAAAGATTTTGCAACGCATCAATTTGAAATATTTAGTGAAATTCTGCAAAACAGCTACCAAATCTTTTTGTATGCTAACTGAAGTTCATGGGGGAAATGCATGTCACGTTCATGTGCGTTCAAGTGGCACAAGAGATTTTATGAAGGTCGAGAGGATGTCAAAGATTCTGAACATTGTAGACGACCATGCATGTCAACAACTGGTTAATGTTAAAAGAAATCAAATCATTCAAACTGATCAACGACTCTACATCAGAATGATTGCAGAAATCGTCTCCATTGATGAAGAGATGGTTCTTGACATGCGTGTTGTTTGACTTACATAGGCCACACCCTGTATTCTATTTGTGTGTATGTGTGTTGCACCCCTTTAAGAACTTGTAGAGTGTCTACTGAAATGCTTATAAGAAAATAGTTTTATGTAACCAAAAAAATTATTTTTGTAAGTGAATTTATTCTATATTTTGCCTTCCAAAAATCACAAGACAAGAAATTTGACAAGGTTTACCCTGCAAACATACACTTTGCATCGCTGTATTTTATAATACAGAGAAAGCTGTGTATTATAATCACAGATGGTTGATGCAACGAGAAGAATGTTGTGCTTTATCATAAAAAATAAAAACTTTCTATTTTAATGAGGTTCTTGA
>VCCN01005374.1:3526316-3543701 GCA_006491835.1 Architeuthis dux | reverse complement strand
TATATATATAATGGTGAGTATGTGTGTGAAAACTGTCTATACGCACTTTAAAATATCAACTTAGACAACTTTTTGATATTTTTCCAAACTGAAAAAGTAACTTTTCTCGAGGAATCATTGCTGTTTCAAAGAACTTTTGTGAATATTATAGAAGTATTTGAGGTCTTTCTTTTACGTTATTAAATTTAAGCTCAATTAAATGTTCATCTCAAAATCAAGTAATAAAAAAAAGTATAAATTACAACATTTTATGACTACAATTTCTTTCAGATTTGAAGAAACTACTGAAGATTTTAAGCATTAAGCATTTTCACCATTTCAAAAACTAATCAAAGTCAAAGTGGCTATTACAAATATTCAGGTTGAATTATAAATCCTTGTTAAATTTAACTATTAAATTTCCTAGACAAGCTCCGCACTAAGGAGTAGTAATAAAAATTCACAATGTACAATTCACAATTTTTATGTGAATCAGTGTTAAAGATTTTACTGTTTTGATTCATATTTTTGTTCATATTGCTATTAAATTTCCAAACTTCATTTACATTAAATCCCTATGTTTTTCTTTGTATTAAACCAGTTATTTGATAATTTTGTTATATGTTTGCCTTTTCAGTTGTTATATTTTTATATAAGTTCATAAAATTTATAAAAAACATTAATTTCCTGAAAAGTAAGCTAAGCTTATCAATATTTTTTCTAGGAAACTGACTTCCATTTTATATTTTTTATATTACGAGGGATGTCCGAAAAGTAAGGTACAAACATTTACTAATCCAACATGTTGCATATGTTACCAGCACTACTATGCTACTTTTCCACATAGTCGCCATCGAGATTGATGCACTTGTCCCATCGGTGCACATGCGTATAAATAAACTCCACGAAGAAGGTGGCGTCAAGCACCTCTGTTTGTTTGTACCTTACTTTTTGGACATCCCTCGTAAATACTCTTTGGGTGTGAATGGACTAAAACCATAGAATGTTTATCAAAATGAACAAATATGTAGAAATCTATCTTTCTGTACACTGAAGAATACTGATAATTAGTTTTAGATTGTTAAAATCAACTGAAGAAAAAATGTGTGTATAATGATTTTATATGGGGAACAGTTGAAAGTGATTTGAGAAGTAAAGCATGTCATGAATTTTATAATCTGAAACGACAACTCTGTTTTGCTCTGAATGAATTGGGAAAACTTTCCAAGGGACTTACTGAGACTGACGTAATTTCTCTTTAAGGGCAATTATTGTAGCATCCAATTGTTTGACTTCATCTGTTATTCCAATCTGAGGTCCATCTCTGCACAACTCCACACTAGGTCGACATGTGCGATTTTCAAGACGTGTTTGCGCTTTCTTCATATGCCCAGCTTTCATTGCAATAGCATCATTTAAGGCACGAATATCGCTCTCCATTGCAGCGATCTCTTCTTCCGTCTACAAAAATAAAAATTGTAAACAAATATTTTAGAAGGATATGTTTAGCAGTTTTGACTAATTGTAACATTTTATCGATAACCGACAAATACCCTATTCTTTTGGTCATGCCCCCAGGAATGCTGAACATCAACACCCTTTAAAGCCTGACTGAGCTTGGTGCCAGTCATGAGAATTTCCTTTGCCAATTTTTTCTCTTAGTTTCACCATAACAGAAGCGTTTAACTGTCAGATATTCATGAAAAATCTGACTTCACATCCATGAATTTTCTTATTTTGACCATTTTTATTCTGCTTAATTTATTCATTTTCCCATTTGTATTTGGAAAGTCTTACTATCTCAGATACAGGATAGGCACCCCATAACACTTGGTCATTATTGCCAATTTGCTTTCCTTTTATTTAACCGGTTTTGTTATGTTATGGGAAACTGTGGATTACAAGACAAAACATTGTGTAAGGTGATAACAACAATGGGTGGCAAAAATCCAGAATGGGGTGAAAAATTGAAAACTTTTTGTATCTGAAAAATACCATTTTTTCCCCAGATTAAATAGTTGTATTTTCAAAGATATATTGTATTTCCCGGTGCTGAGGATGCTGCAGCCCCAAGAATGCACCCCAATTTTGACTTGCAAAATTTTGAAAAGTTTACACCTAGCCTACCGTTATGTATCCATGGTAGAGCTGCACCTACAATACGATGATACCTATGTAACCTTTTCATAATTTATGATAGTTTTGTTTATTTACTATTTCATACAAAGTATAATTTATACACTTTATTCAGAGGATCATATACAGGAGGTTCAGATTACTGTCTAGCATAGATTACCTTCCTCTGGGGTTAGGAGAGGCCTACGAAAAAAAAAGTAACCTTTGGCCTTTTGGAAATAGCAACTTTAAACACTGGGAAATACAGTATATTACCACCTTAATTGTAATGGCTGATTCTTTGATAAGAAAATTCAGTCAGAAAGTTTAATTCTAAAAATATTGATTTCATATTGCTGGTTCTAATTCTTAGTTCATTTACAGCAGCTTGTAAACATTGAAGAATAAGTAAGTAGTGCCCTTTCGCTGGCTACGGCTTCAGCTGTCCCTGCTTAGGCCCCACTTATCGGATTACTACTTACTCGGCCCGTTTGTGATATGTGAAATAGACTTAGAGGTGACAAGCACCCGAAGTGGCGTCACTCACTTCACCCTGCAGGGGGAGAGATGGATTCATTCCATTCCCAAGTTCATTAGTGCAAAGTGAATACAAACTGTCTTGGCCAGAGTTGAGTCCATTCTCTGTGCCGTTACCTGCCCAGCCAACCCGCACCTATAAACATCGATGAAAACTCACAAAAAGAAAAGAAGGAAACCAATGACCCATACATTTTTCTTCTGCCATTCCAGTTCCTCTATTGCCCTCTCATATTCGTGCATGCGTTTTCGGAAGGCATATTCAGTGGAATTCCGCTGGGCTTCCAGATCATTTCTACACTGGTTCTGTGTGTGAAGAATTGTTTCTCTCAAAGTGCGGGCACCTTTTAGTTCTGCCCGAGCACGCTCCACATTGTAACGAGAGAAATCCTCCCATTGTTGCGGGGTCGTAGAGCTGAAAATATACAATTTTGTGGTCGAATGCTTTCACTCAATTTCTCTTGTGTATTAAGTGAAGCAGAAATCAAAGAAAATAAAACAATAAGCCTTTTTTTTTAATATAAAGTAATATATGGAATCTCTTCAATAACTTTTAAATACATAATGACCTCCAATTAAAATTAACTTGAAAGATTTTCCTTGAAAAAGGTGTAATTGTTTTCAGTAAGATTGTGAAACTAGAGATTTTGTGAAATCCCTGAACATTTAGTAATTTCATGAAATCCCTAGTTTCACAATTAATGTAGTAATGGTTAACACATTCAGGCCTGGGTGTTTTTAAGGATTACAAAGCAAGGGCGAAAATGAGAAAACTTATATCCATCTATTGAGATGGGTGTAAGTTTTCTCATTTTCTAAGAAACCCTGGGAAGTCATATATCATTTCGAAGGTTATAAGATATGGACTTCATTTATGGCAAAATTATACAAATATAATGATCATGTGACCTCATTATGTATTCAAAATGGCCACCATATTCAAGATGGCCACAAAATTTAAAGCGCACATATGTGCACTCCCAACCTGAATAAGTTAACAAGCTTGTGATGCTGATCGTAATGATTTCAATCCTTACTGAGCGCCCCATTATTATGGCCTTGTGTCAAATTAAGCTATATATACACAGTAAATACTGAACTAGAATATACTTGATACTAAGTTTAGCTTAGTTTGACTCAAGGCAGTAGTAGTGAGGATTAAACTCATTACAGTAGTAATGGTTAGCATCACAAGCTTGTTAACCATTGATTGTGAAACTAGGGATTTCATGAAATTACTGAAATATTCAGGGATTTCACAAAATTGTAATCACTAGTTTCACAATCTTACTGTAACATAATCATTCAATGAAAAGTATTGCCCTGGCAACTGAGATAATCTATTTTTATGTGTTGATGGCTCAATGAGAAAGCCTCTCCAAATGACAAACTGAATTTACTCGTCAATTTTCAATCTCACATTTGACTTCAGTCTGCCTGGATATTGGATGTTGATTTTTGTGACGTCCAAAAGATCTTGAATCTTCAGTTAAGGTTTGGGGGTCATGAATCTCACTTGCCCAGCATTGTGAGAAAAACTTTCAATGCTGCACTGTGACCTGCAGATGTCAAGTTGAATCTGAGCAAATTACTGAAACATTTATATTGTAGCCCCCAACAAGTTAAGCTGATTATTAATGTCTCTTGCTGTCGGTGAGCTGTCCAAGCATTTAAAGTCTTCTGGAAGAACAGGACAATCTTTGAGAAAAGAGTGTGTAAGACTTATGCAAAAACTGGTTCATTCATTGATTGACTAGCAAGTTCATAAAAGAAGACAGAAAATAATATGTATGGCAGGGAGGGGCTTGAGCTTGCATTATAGAGCATAGTGTAGAGATCGGTCTCCTTCTCAGGAGGATTAAGGGGATTGCCACAGGAGTATTCAAATGATCCCCAGCTGCTTACAGCACCTGGTATTCCCAAACAGTCACCCATCTAGATACTGACCAGGCTCAACATTGCTTAACTTCACCAATTGTACAAGTGTGTCCAATGTAATTTGGCAGTTATGCTTAGAATAAAGTTCACTTGGTATTCAGTCTAAGATTGTTAGCGGTTTGAGAAGCCAGAAAGAAGAAAGGCTTGGCATCTCCTTCAAGTGGCTTTTATTGAGAAAGATAGGGACGAAGATGTTTTTATTCAATAAATATAGTGAAAATGAGAAATGCCATTCTCTGTTTTCGAATCAATCTTGCATATTTGGATAACATTTCTAACCAGATTTGCTTGAGCGTCATTTGTGTTTGTGCCACTATTTCTGGCGTGTCGAAGTGATGAATGGTTTCATACTTACCCTTTAGGTACTCGCAGAGGATCTGGCTTGTAGCTGATGTTGGGTGATGTTTCTGACAGATTGTACTGGTCAATATCAATGCCCATTGCAATGTTCTTGTCTTGTAGGTCAGACTGAATCGCTTGCCTTGCCTCTTGGAGACGCACCAGCTGTTCAAAGCCCTCTGAGATACGTTGCTGCAGGATGGCTTTGATACCATCGATTACTTGTGCTTCCTACAGTAAACACATTACCACTGATGTGTGAATATTATGTCTTTGAGGGAACGTCTGAAAATTATGACTAGTCTAACACGTGTTTTGGAAGGGTTGATTTAATTGCTCAGATTTTATAGTCATGTCTACTAGAGAAACAGATATTCTATGATCACATGCATTGCTTCAAACTTTTCAAACCACTACTTCTGATATATTTATTGATTGTTAGAGAGCTTGAATATTACACATTTCAAGTCTTAGTGTCCGTCTTCTCTGTGATGATAGAACTTCTAGAAATAAAAGCTTTCTTTTCTAGATTATTAGTTTCTTAAGTGATTGATTAATGCTTGAGTTAATATTGATTAGTTAGTGGTTAGTGCAGATTTTAAAAGAGGGGAGACTGACTGTTGGAGATGAAGATGTTACTCTTACTGATCTAGAATGAGGCTTTAGATTTTCGAGATAAATCTATCTATATAATGAACAATGTGACCTTTTCTGTTTGTTTCTCCATACATAACAATGGACTCTTCTATTTAAAGGTAACAATTTTGCTGATAAAAATATCTTCTACCCATTATTAGAAACAATGGACTCTTCCATTTAAACGAGTTCAGTAGTTTCTATTCTAAAAAAAATTATTTCATAGAAATTCAAATATATCCGTGAATTCTTTTACTGGGATTAACTAGTTTGTAATAATGAACTTCATCAGCCCAGCTTACAATCTCATGCTTTAGCGCTGGTTTTTGTCAAACATCTTTGTAAACAATAAATGATTTGTCTAATTTTGAGAAGGGTCATTAACATTCAAAGATTTTTAGGACAATTGAATCCCTTCTTATTGTTTATGTTGTTCACACAATGTTTAGGGCGATTCATTCTACAGCCTTCTTCAGGTGTAATATGTTATATCCATAAGGAAAGAGAGTCCCTTTTTCTGGTCTCTTTCTCTGGTAGTGCAAAGCTAAAAATGGTATCAAACATTGTGGAACAAACTGTGCCACATACATTGCTAAAAATAGATTAACTTATTTTAAGCGTTGCTGTTAACATTTAAATTTTCTGTTTGATACCATTTTCTACTTTACACTTCCGGAGAAAGAAACCAGAAAAAGGGACTCTCTTTCCATACGGATATTACATACTGAACCTGAAGATGGCTGTAGAATGAATTGGATGAAATGTTATGTGAATAACACAAACAAGAAGGATTTCAATTGTCCGAAAAACCCTTTGAATGAGATAAATGTGTATAATTTTGTCAAATCCCAAATTGAAAAGGTGAAAGTTGAAAGCATTTAAAAAGTTATTAAGTAAGATTTTTGATGCCACTGAATAGCATTGAATATAAATACAGGTTTCTGCCGATATCCGAAAGTAAAGCATTCCAATGAAAACTTTCATGAGAAGCAATTACCATTAATTTATATGAGAAAAGATTATTGAGCTTTCGTAGAGCCCCAAAAATAACATTCTATGTCTGCCAGTTTAACGCTAAGCATATCACCCTTACAAGCTCTCCTAGGCTTCTCCTGAAGGACACAAGTTGCTAACGGATACACAAAATAAATCGAGATAAAGCACAGATTCTCAGAGACACAGTTCAGAGCTATGACAGCTTGAGTTCTAAAAAGTGACATGGCATAAAGCAAATTATGGTAAAGTGGAGCATATCCGTAGGAATTGTTTTTCAGCTGGTATAACAGAAGCCTGTGTTGATGCTTATTGCATAACAAACAGTTGAGTATGTGAAAAATAAGTGAGATCTAACACAAACAAAACATTGAGAAAAATGAAAAATAACAAGAATTTTCAACATGAACTGAGAAATATTATTTGAATTAATTAGATGAAGCATTGTAAATTATTATTAGATGAAGCAATGTAAATTCCGATTAGATGAAGCATTGTAAATTCTTATTAGATGAAGCAATGTAAATTCCGATTAGATGAAGCATTGTAAATTCTGATTAGATGAAGAATTGTAAATTCCGATTAGATGAAGAATTATAAATTCCTATTAGATGAAGCATTGTAAATTCCTATTAGATGAAGAATTATAAATTCCTATTAGATGAAGCATTGTAAATTCCTATTAGATGAAGAATTATAAATTCCTATTAGATGAAGAATTGTAAATTATTATTTACTAGCTGAACCTATTGCACTGCTGTTGACTACTAAGATTATCTCATGTCTCTGCTCTTCTCTTACTTGTTGCCTGTATCTTCTCATTATCTCCCTTATCCCTTCCAATCTTCATTCCCCATCCATGCTTTTATCGAAATGTTATACAAACATGGATTAGTTTCATATGCAAAAATCTTCCTACCTCCTTAGTAAACTACCTACCATTCTTTTCTCCCATCTCTCTTTTCTTCCTACCTTTTTATTAAACTACCTAACTTTCTTTTCTGCCCTCTCCCTTCCTACCCTCTGTTATTACTGAAAGCGTAACATTCAAATGCAGGTAGAAACAAGCAGAATAATATTATAATAATCTGATGTGATTTCTTTATAAAATAAAGGGAAGTTTAAAATATACTTTTTTTTATTTATTCACACTGGGATTTATGTAAAATGATAGAATATTTTTGCCCCATTGTTAAGTAAGTATCATGAGTAATTCCCCTTAGGTGGAGGAGTTCTTGTCCGTTTCCGCTGGGGGGTGCTGTTTTATGTTCTGGTCAACGTGCAGCCAGATATTGCATTGTGTTTTTAGTAAAAGATAGAGCTTGGAAGGACACACGTGTATTGTTGACCACGGTCATTATTTGAATAAAGGACCTTTAAGTACATAATCTTTTATTGCATTTTTAATCTGTTAATATCCGTCATTAAACCAAACTGTTACGCTTTCAGTAATAACATAAGGGGAAGTGTATTCCCCTTATGTTATTACTGAAAGCGTAACATTCGAAAGGAGGTAGGAACAAGCAGAATAATATTATAGATTATTATCATTAATAATCTGATGTGATTTCTTGATAAAATAGAGGGAAGTTTAAAATATCCTTTTTTTTTTTTATTTATTCACAACTTACTGGGATTTATATAAAATGCTAGAATATTTTTGCCCTACCCCCAAAAAAAGAAATTTAAATCAAAAACTTCAGTGACTTACGAATAACAAATTGAAAAATGTGATTTGGGAATGATAGCCATGTAGTATGTGTTTTTGTGTAGCCAAAAACTATGTAGTATGTGTTTTTGTGTAGCCAAAAACTATCATGAAAAAAAAGATAATCTTGATGCAAAAAGAGAAGGTATTCTGCTTTAATCTAGGATCAAATTCTAGCTTTACTCTGTCTAAATTCACTCATCTTTTTTACAATATTTAAAAAAACAAAAAAACAAAGCAGACATTTATTTATTTATTTTTTAGTAGATGAAGTATTATAAATCATTATTAACAATTTTTTCATTTTTATGCTACTTTTCATCTTCATCTTAATATTTTGTTGTTTTTTTTCTTAGACCGGATTCCCTTTGGCTGTGAGTATATAAACAGCACAGATCAGTGAGATGAAGGTAAATAGTAGCATAAAAATGAAAAGATTGTTAATAAAAAAAACATTTGTAAGAACTACAGGAATAAAGAGTCAGGTTGAATTGTTACAATTGCATTCTTGTCATGTTTAGATAAAAACTAAAAAACTACACCATCATCATTACTAAAAAAGTTGCTTATCCCCAACACACAGATTAAATGCTAAGTTTAGTAGTTACTAAGACAACCCTGCGACTCGCTGGGTCACCCTTAGAGAGAAAATTAGTGCAATCTGATGTGACCAGAATGAACCTGGACACATTTACAAATAGATAAATTAATAAGGGAGACTTCTCTATAAATAAATAAATAGCTATCTCCCTTGACATATCGGTCATTATAATATAGATAGGAGTGAGCGGACCTCACACTATTATTATTCCGTTGCAAATAACCAAGACATTTTCTGCATTCATTAAGTTAACAGATTTTTAGGGGTAGCTTAATTCAATACATCTGGCTACAGTGCACCATTTGGCTACTTAGAGATCACAAACAGATAAACAAAATCAGTCTTTTAGTTTTATATACATTTGCGAAGCTTAGTCTGCTACAAATAATGTAATTCAAGTTTTTTAATTGAGGAAAACGTCCATGTTGTTCCGAGACAAGAATTTGATTAATAAATAAGATCGAGCCACATCCGTTAGAGTTAGAAGCTAATAATTGTAATAAAGCAATAACAATTTCTCAAAAACATTTAACCTGTAGCAAATAACAAATATATATTAGCAGACGTAGATAAAACTTTGTGAACCGTAATTTATTCGGATTAAGTCATAGCAATGCATGAAGATGTGATAAGGAAATTAGATTATTAGATAATTAGATTTAGAGGGAAGTAAATCTTTGACAAATATTTCAAATTAAGTTACTGGGTGTGAGTGAAATAAAGAAAAAGAAAATGATTTTGTTGATTGAAACATTGCACTTAAGTTCTGCTCTAGTATTAAAAAATTTGGGCGAGACAAATATAATAGCACTCAAAAGAATAAAAGGATGAAAACCAAAATACATTGGAAAGAATAAAACATTCTGTAAATATGGAATTCACACAATAAATCTGTTTTCATTCTAATATATCCATATTTCAAACAATTAGTAAGTTTGTTTCCTCATTCACATATATAAAGCACATATATGTGTGCAGATGCACACACATATATATATATTTTTGTGTGTAATACTTTTCAATGAGCACATAGATCGATCCTAGGCAGAAGTGCTGGGAAGTGACAATTTGATCCTAGGCAGAACGCATAGATACTACACTCTGATCTTAGGCAGAAAATACCAGGGAGCGACACATTAATCCTAGGCAGAGTGCACAGATACTCTGATCCTTAGACTGATGTGCTGATCCATATGTGAATAATCCTGTCATTTTTGATGGGTATTATGCTATTCTTTTTATATTTGGATAAGCCACATTTTACACATGAATTTGAATGAAATATGTAAGCGATTTTCTGTGTGATATGATTTCCATGAAACCATCCATATTTTGAAATGTTGAATGACTTGCTCATTGTTAGGACGGAAATATGACAAATGGTCTCCTACCTTTTTGAGTTCTTTGTCGGGTTCATCATCCACAACGTCTATTCCATTACGACCTTCTCGGATAGTCAGATTTTCCACATTGACATCAGTTGGTAGATTCATATCCTCCAGTTGCTGCTCCGTTGCAGTTTTGGCGTCTGAAAGATCCTCAATTTCCTTATCCAAATCTTGCAGTGTCTTCTCAAGGATCTCTTTCCACTTGCGAATCTGATCGACACGATCTGAGAGGCGGATATTATTGGAATACTGGTCCCACTTGGTCTGTGCATACGTCTCATTGCGAAGGTAACGTCCTTCTTGTCGACACTCAATGGATGCATCCTGTTGCCGTTCAGAGTTTGTTGAGATGCTGTAATTATTGGTAAACCAGTCGGGAACCTGGTAGTGAGTGTTTGGTCGCAGTTCAGTTGCCATAGTCGGGAATGGTTTTCTGATAAACTACGTCTCCAGTTTTCTGAAATATGTAGATATATAATTATGGTAAAATCAATAATAGGAAAGGAGCGCAAGTGCTGGAATGGTACTAAAATATCTCTAAATATCATTGATTAATGTTCCTGAAAATATCTCTTAAGAATCACAAAGAATTGGTGTAAACATATTTGATTGTCTAAAAAAGGAAATTGGAATGTTATATGTAAGGTATATATATATTCACTTGTGTCTGTCTGTTTGTCAACACAACGTTCTCAATGAATTTCAATGAAATTTTGTGGAGGGGTGGATCCAGGAATTTGTTTTTAATTGAGAGATATCTTTATTATTCTGCAGGAAAAGAGGTAAAGAAATAAAAAGAACATTTAATAAAAAGGCTAGCGTTAGATTTTAAGACAGATGACTCAATATTTGTACAGTTAAAGTTCTCCCCCTTGTGATTCATTTAATTTTAATCAAGTTTTACTTAGTATATGGCTTTGGCAGAGGTATGCACTCTCTGAGTGCTTTCTATTTTTTGTTAGAAATACTTTAGATTTCTGCTCTTGTCATAGAACCAGAAAAATTCTTTATTTTATAATTTTAAAATGGTGAGCCAGACTACTTACAAGGGTGGATCAATAAGTCTGAACTTTGATCTGAAATTTTCACTGTATAATGTTCAATTTATATGATTAAGTGCATTGACAAAGAAAGAGATTATGTTGAAAAATAAACATTTGTTGTTTATTTAAAATAAATTCTTTTTTCATTATTAGGCTACAGATTCATTGATGTGGCTAGATATTCTTTATTAGGTTAATCTTGGAAGGCTTTAGGTGCAATTCCATTATTTCTGCTACAGCTTGACACAGAAAATGATTCTTTTCTCCAGAAAGCTTTGTCCAATTTAAAAAATGCAAGGATTTGCTCACTCAGGATATCACTAATTAGCCGTACCCGTTGAAATTTCACAGGTGTTGACAACCAAGATATCATCATTATGCTTGCATATACAGACATGCAAGAAGTAAATAGACACCCTTAGTTTTATGTTGAGAACAACCCTCATTTAAAAGCTTCAGAAGATTTGTTATCCCAAGTGTTAAGTAAGTATCATGAGTTATTCCCCTTAGGCAGAAGAGTTCTTATCCACTTCCACTAAGGGTGCTGTTTTATGTTCTGGTCAACGAGCAGCCATATATTGCATTGTGTTATTAATAGATAAGGGAGCTCGAGAAACCATGTGTGTGTATCATGACCACGATCATTATTTGAATAAAGGACCTGTAAGTACATAATCTTTTGTTGCATTTTTAATCTGTTAATATCTGTCATTAAACCAAGCTTATACCAAGAACAGCAAAACATTATCTTCATCAACTTGGTTATTATGGACGAAGGAGGAATCCCTTTTTAACCACGACTAATATTCAGAAGAGGAATGAGTGGATCAATCAAGATGAGTGATAAACCCTTAGTTTTTTGGCACAGAATAATTTTCAGATGCTGCATCAAACGACTTCCTTTCCCAAGTCAGTCCCCTGACATGAATCCCATTGAACACATGTGGGTAATGTTAGATAAGAACTTGTGTAAGAAGTCTAAAAAGCAAGCAATACGTTCAGATTTGCTGAATCTCTTACGCCAAGAATGGTCTGAAATACCTCAAACTGCAATTTCAGAACTGATTAGTTCTATGCCAAGACGAGTTGTTGCTCTTAAAACGGCTAAAGTCAACAAAGTATTAAATAAGATAATTGTTAATAGTCAAACCTAATATATTTGTTTAAACCTTCATTTTGTACTGTAAATCCTCAAATAAAGTTAAAGCAAAACTGTTGGTGTCTATTTGCTTCTTGCATGTCTCTGTATATTTTTGCAAATTTTGTTAAAGTATATCATTTTGTTAAAGTAATTTATTACTTATTTCCATAAGTAATAAATTACTTTAACAAAATGATATACTATACTGTATCTATATTATATATATATATATAGATAGATACTATAGATAGATAGATACTATAGATAGATAGATACTGTAGATAGATACTGTAGATAGATAGTTACTGTAGATAGATAGTTACTGTAGATAGATAGATACTGTATCTATATTAACTATAATTACATTCAAAGGCAAATGAAACGAATACATCTATTAATATTATTATTGATTACTTCTTCTATTTCTCTATATGTCAGGACAAATCTATAAATCATAAAATGTCTCATTTATTATTGTATCAATGTATATATAAGGTAGATTTTGTTTGATTGTTGGTCTGTGTAAATGAAAAACCCAGAAGCAGCAGGTACTAGACATTACATGTAGAATTTTGAACATATGACTGCAGATGTATCCTCGGGTCTTCATTTGTCATTTGAGCATTTTAAGCACTTGAAGTTGAAGTTTAAGCTGATTTTATTTTTTATCATGCTTTAAAGTTCTGATGATATTACAAATAACTTCAACCATGTGCCTGATTAGAATATAAAGTAACTAGCTGATATGAGAGTGTTTAGGCATAGAACGAGAAAGTCATTCTTTTGATTGGCATATCCACTCGAGATGGACTAAATAAACAAGCCAAACATCAAAGACTCCACCTATGAAGTCCATTTTGAGGTTACTGATCAATTATTAATTAATCTGGGCGTTTGTTTTATTTGTCCTTGTAGAATAAAAAAAATATGGATCAAGATTGGTTGATATGATTGATACATTTTACTTTTGAATAATGATTAACTGGCTGAACTGTGGAAATTCCATGGGTGTTGACAACTAAGATTATCCATTATCTCATGCTTCTGCTCTCCTTTGCGTGTATCTTCTCATTCACACCCTTATCACTTCCAATCTTCCTTGCCCGTCCATGTTTTTATCTAAATGTTATACAAACATGGATTAGTTTTGTATGCTAAAATCTTCCTACCACCTCAGTAAAGTACCTGATACCCTCTTCTTACCCTCTCATTAAACTACCTTTCTTTTCTACCTACTCTCTTCCTACCCTCTTATCAAATTACCCAACTTTCTTTTCTCTCCTCTCCCTTCCTACTTGCTTATCAAATTACCTAACTTTCTTTTCTCTTCTCTCCATTCTTACTCTCTTATTAAACTACCTAACTTTATTTTCTGCTTTCTCCCTTACTACCCCTTTATTAAACTACCTAAACTACTTTTCTGTCCTCTCTCTTCCTACCCCTTTATTAAACTATCTAAACTACTTTTCTGTCCTCTCTCTTCCTACCCTCTAATCTTATGTTATTACTGAAAGGTAGGAACAAGCATAACAATATTATAGGTGAGATTCGAGCAAAAATAAACAAAACAAAAACAACCCATAAGAATCTAGTTTGGGGATTATAAACTCAAAAAGGGTTGCATACTTTAGACTGGTTCCACTCTGTAGAAGAACCGCTCCCCCATCTCTTTCCAGACTCTTAGAACTGTAATCCTTATTCTGGCCATTTGTAAAGCCCTGTTTATTGCTACAATTAGTCCAAGATTTCTTTCTTTCTGTGAGTCGTAGTGTGTTTGTATAGGAGGAGGTTTTTGTAGTTATGCCTTTCCATTCACATAACATCTGTCTATTAACCAATTTCTATTACTGAACTTGTTCAGTTAAGTCTCTTAGTGACATTGTTGTTATCTTTACCTTCAACAGAGATAGGGGTATTCTTAATTTCATTTTATTATCTAGTAAATAGTATTGACCAAAATGGAAATCTAATTATTTTGCAATAACTTTGTTTTTTCCCATTAGTGCAAATTCATCTCTGAAATTTCTCATAAAAGAAATTTTAAAAAAGCAACTAAAAGACTAGACTGAATTAGTGACTTTTTGTTGGAAAGTTGAGCATAAGTGTTATTTGTAAATTCTAACAAAAACCGGTTTGGACATTGATGCTTTGATATTTGGTCAGTGATGACATTAGTGAAACAGTCATAAATAATAAACTTTTGGACCCAACTCATTTTGGCACTGAAACTGACATGTGGGTGTAGGTGTGTATTCTGTATCAGTTGTTTATACAAAAGTAAATAATCTGTGTATAAATGTGCTTTTTATATCAATGTATATTCTAGAACAGGGGTAGGCAACCTATGACCTGCTGGCCAAATCTGGCTCTTGGAGTGATTTTGACTGTCCTGCAAGAAAATATTGGGATACTCTGCCTACTTCTTATGTTTTAAAGATTCTTTGTGTCTTCTTAATAGATTCAAAATATTTCAATACATTTCTCCGTTTTTTTATTTTTATTAGATGAAGTATTATAAATTATTATTATTTTATATTTTTATATGACTATTTTTTACCTTCATCTTAATTTTATTAGTTGCTTTTTATCGCAACTTTGATTGTTGGTCTGTATCAGTTGACATGTGGGCAAATAGTGCTGTTCGGAAAATAAAAAATAAGCCTCAGGTGGGATTGAACCCACATCCGCTTGTCAAGGTGAAGCACCGTTTAGCCCAGCCTGCTTTACCAATTAAGCCACCGAGGCTTCAACTGGGAGCAGAAGCTCATCTATCCTTCTTTCCATTCGTTTGTTTGAATTTCTGGTAGTTACAAGAAGTATTATAAATCATTATTATTTTTATGACTACTTTTTATCTTCATCTTAATTTTATTAGTTGCTTTTTATCGCAACTTTTTGCTCAGACCCCCTGATTATCCTCTGGCAGTGAGCAAATAGCTTTGATCATTATTATTTTTTTTAAAAATTGGCTAGGGGATGTGGGTTCAAGTCCCACCCGAGGCTTATTCTTTATTTTCCAATCAACGCTGTTTGCTCAATGCCAGAGGGTAATTGGTCTGAGCAAAAAGTTGTGATGAAAAGCAACTACTAAAATTAAGATGAAGGTAAAAAGTAGTCATAAAATCTTTTTTTTAAATAATAATGATTTATAATACTTCATCTAATAAAAATAAAAAATGGAAAAATGATATATATTTTCAAATGTTGTTACTTGATTACAAATGTAAATAGCCAAAATACTTGCTAAAAAGTTACAAAATTTTCAATCTATAATCTCCACAAATCCTTTTTTCTTCAGGTAGTTCTTAAAGAACTAAAAAAAAGTCAGTGTAGCAAAAGTAAAATCAATAAAATCATCCCCCTAACTTTATTTTCTGCTCTCTCCCTTATTAAACTACCTAAACTACTTTTCTGTCCTCTCTCTTCCTACCCTCTAATCTTATGTTATTACTGAAAGTGTAGCAAGGTAGGAACAAGCATAACAATATTATAGATGAGATTCAAGCAAAAATAAACAAAAAAAACAACCCATAAGAATCTAGTTTGGAGATTTTAAACTCAAAATGGGTCGCATACTGGTTCCACTCTGGTTCCTAAGAAAAGACAAAGGATATTGTGTATAGATTTTATTTAAAATTGAACAGCATTTTGGTTTTATTGTATATTGGTTCTCTTGGTCTAATTTCTTCATCTTAGTTGTTTTTTATTACAATGTTTCAGCTTGTCTGTCATATATTTGAATGTTGAACTTTGATCAGAGGGGCCATGTATTTAGTAGAGTTCACAGGAAGATTATATGTTCAACACATGAGTCAGGAGAGGACACATTCAGAAAGCTCAGAGGGGTGGGAATTGGGTGTGATGGGTATGGGAGTGCCCCCTCAGATCAAGTTTCAACATCCCAAAATATGACAGACACCTGGTGAAGGCCAAGGCATACAGAGGTCAAAATATTGTAATAACATTTTTTAAAAGAGACTCAAAAATAAGTCTGAATGAACCCATATACAATGATTACAACATCTTGTCTAAAGAATCCAGACTAAAGTATTGTGATTTTATCAATCCTTCCGAGGTTGAATTCAACAACACAGACATTTTTATAATGAGAGCAGAAAATATGGAAACATTAGATAACATCTATTTTAATGAAGGCTGTTACAAACCGTCAACCAAAACTGTCATAGGTTTCTTCAGTTTTCAAGTTGGTCTGGCTGGCTATGTATGTATCACACATACAGCAAAAAGAGCTGAAGATTTAAACATTTTCTCCTTGCTTTTTTTGTTTTTTTGAAAATTTCCCCCCAAATGGGTTTTTTGCAATCTAAGTTTATGCTAAATTGATCCCTTAGTTTGTGTCCAGCAGCATTTACTTGAAAATTCAGACTTTTTTAGTGATCACCCAACAAAAGGCGAGAGAAGTAATTTATTCATTGATCACTCCTTTTTCCAATTTTCTAATTGATCACCCCAAATGCGGCATGCTGCCAAAAGACGTTAGTCACATGACGGTTTCTATTGAATGACTAACCGAACCTGTTGTTGGCTTCCGCTTCATGAACAAAGATCTAAAAAGGTATTTCACTTCTGGTGCAGGTCTGCAGATGGCTGATGAGGTCAATATGTAGGCTAATCTAGATGAAAGTGGGTCTTGATAGTAAACTAACTAGTTCCCATTATTAAGATATAAAATGTATCTGACTCCATTAAAAAGTTACAGTAAAAACAATAACAATGATAAGGTGAAGCTATAGTAGAAGCTAACAGTAATGCCTATAGTAGCTTTAAGGGTCTGACTGGCCGTAAATAAAGCTAGCGTGCTGATGAGACTAGAGAAAGAAAAAGGGTATGTTAACTATGCGCATAAGAGAGATATTTCTTTCTGTACAAGGATAGCTGTTTAAGCATGTTAACAAAATGCAATGTGAAAGAAATACAAAATAATCTAATTAAATTTTCGATACTTA